>RJWT010000915.1:0-55284 GCA_004365215.1 Cuniculus paca
GCTTTCCATTTGAATAATTTCTATTTCACAGTGTCTACTATACATTTTGGTCTTGTTTTCACTTTCAGTTTCTCATACCAGAGAGACAATACAGTACTTACATATGTGCAACTGACTTATTTCATTAAGAGTATGATCTCAAGATGCATCCATTTAGCAATAAATGTCTCCAGCTTATCCTTCTTTATAGCTGAGTAGTACTCCATTGTATAAAAACAACCACATCTTTTTTATCCACTCATCAGTTGATAGCCATTTGGATTGTCTCAAAAATTTAGTTTATTACAAACTGTACTGCTATAAACATGGGTGCACATATATCACTGTGATATGATGCTTTTAATTCTTTCATGAAGATAGCAAGAATAGGAATAGCTAGATCAAATGGGAGCTCCAATTCTAGATTTTTGAGGAATTTCCACAGTGATTTCCAAAGTGGTTGTACCAGTCTACATTCCCACCAGGAGTGGACAAGGGTTCCTTTTTCCCTACAATCCTGAGTTTGGTTATTAAATGTAGAAGTCTTTCAGTGGAGTTTTGGGGGTCTTCTGTGTAGAGTATCATGTCATCTGCAAATAAAGTAAAAAAGTCACTGAGAAGCTTAGTGTGGTTCTTTGCACACACAATTTCTCCTGTTCACATTGCCTTTACCACCTGGCAGCTTCCCAACCACAGCAGGCCCTATTCTGAGGCCAGCTGTGCTGCTGCCAGTTCACTCAATCTTTGTTCTTAATTATGATTAGAAAATTTAAAGTTCTTATGCTTATTGATTGCTGAAACTAGAGTGGAAGTCTGTTTCTCTTTTAGTATTAAAGATATTTTTTCAGTAAGTTGAAGGGAAAGACAAAGAAAATTTACAATCTTGAGCTTTTGAACCAAGTTTCTAGTATCAAAAACATGTGAACTGGGGCCGGGCATATAGCTTAGCAGCACAAGTGCCTGCCTGGCAAGCACAAGGTCCTGAATTTGATTCCTGGTACCAACAAAACAGAACCAGAACAAAATAAAAACGTGAATTAAAATCCTCATCCAAAATTTCTGCCCCAAATACTCGCCAATAATAACAGGTATTTCTGACCTCTGAAGACTCAAATTGCCTTGAAATTAGATTTTTTTAATAATAGACATTATATTTGATAAGATAATATATTCTTTTTTATTTTTGGGTAGGTATATACAGTGAAGACTCCAACTAAACTACAACTACAGCAAAGAGAAGAAAAGAATAAACCCACTGAAGAAAACAATAAAAAGAGAAAAATCTTCGAATTTGACTTTAATTCAGATAGTTCAGAAGCTGCTGATCTTTGGGTAAAAATATTATCATTATTGTTTGCATCATCTATTTGTATTATTTCTTGATTTATATGTATATTATAGGGACACAGTATTTAACATTGTAATACTGAAATAAATTAAAGCTGTACTGTACCACAGAATCTTTATGCTTTTGTAGAATTTTAGAGAAATTTGGATTCAAATTTCTGAATTTCATAAAACCTGGGATTCAAAAATAGTTGATATAGTATAGTTGGTGTATGAAATGATTAATCATTATGTTGTTTCTGTCAGTTTTATAAGGTTTCACATATGTTTAAAAAATAAATATGGGCTGGGAGTTTAGCTTAGAGTCATAAGCGCCTGCCTGGCAAGTGCGAGGTCATGAGTTTGATCCCTGGTACCGAAAAATAAAACATAAATGTCGGGCAGATATTTTAATCTTGGTAAGGTCAAATCTGTTATTAATAGGCCCTCTGTTTTTTTATGTGTTGTGTTATTTTATAACACTTATTGATATTTATATCAAAGTACTGGTTGACAGCTGTAATATTTCTATTACTCCTTCTAAGGAGTTAATGTAGTAAGGAAAGCACGTTAAAGGAGTATATTTCTTCTGTCACTATATGACTCCATTTATTCCCTTCTCACACATACCAGTATTTTCTGAAGGCGTAATGATGTTATTGAGAATAATTAGATTTATTTAATTTAAAACCATGTAAAGATTACCACACCAAGTGGTGCAGTGTACCAAGAATTCTTAATGACAAAATTCCAGTTAAGGCCTTTTGTTTTATTATTTCCGTATAAGATCAGTAAACTTCATTACTGCTTTGGGAGCCTGTATTTTTATTTGTTTTGAAACAAGAAGGAGCTGAAGCCTTAAAACCCTAATTAATAATAGTTAACTTTATAGAGTCCTTATTTTAGAACCCCTTTGTTTTATATGAGGTTGATTGAAAAATACAATGCTTAAGTTAAAAATTATTGTAGTAAAAGACAGCTTGTCATTAATCCCTTTTAAAATGCTCCCACTCTTAACACTTTCTGAAGCAGTTCTGGAAGCTCTCTTTCCTCAGTGTCTTTTAGGTGTGCTACTGTACCTACCAATTCAAAATGTTTACCTTTCTTGATCATTTAACTTTGGGGAAGAACCAGAAGTTACATGGTGCCTGATTTGATGAGTAAGTGGATGAGGACATACTATAATGTTTTTATAAGCTTACCATTCCATTGGAAGGCACTCGGCTGCATCTTTTGCTGTATTTTATATTGTACCTTACAAAGATACTAATTAAAGAAGACTTCCAGAATTGCTTCAGAAAGTGGCAAGAGTGATGGGAAAGTGTTTGAAATGAGGGAGAGTATTTTGAAGAGGAGTAATGACAATGTGTTTTTTACTATAATAACTTTTTGAAAATTTAAACATTTACAATATATTTCTTTCATGCATCATAGATTTTTATTAAGATCAAGACAGTGGACCAGATACCATTGTAAACATTTATACACATTACTTCAGTTACTTCTTGGAAATATTTTATACAATAAAGACTATGTTATTTTCATTTTACATTTGAGGAAATTGAGTTACACAAGTACCTTTCACAAGATTGCATGGTAAGGCACAGAGACAAAATTTTGAACACAGTTTGGCTCTAGAAGTCATTGTACATAATAACTTCCAAAGAAAATTGCAATCTAGATGTATAAAAATGTGACAAAAATTACTAAAAAGAACATTGACTTTGGAATTGAACATTCCAGAATTATAATTACTGTTACTATTCCTAACTGTGAATTTAGGCCAATTTCTTAGTTGATTTGAAATTCAAGATGATTGCATTTTTAAAGGAACATCATAGGGACTGGGGTGCATAGCTCAGTGGTAGACTGCTTACCTATCATGTGTGCATCCTTGGATTTGATCCCCAATAACATCAGAAAACATTTTTGAACTTAAATAAAAATTAATTGTTGAGCGTGACTTTGGGAAAATAGTGAAGAAGTGTCAGGAATCCATCTCTGTACCTAGATAATAGTTGTACTGACCAAAACTAAAATTAAGTAACTATTTTGGAACTCTGGCATCTTGTTTGAATGCTTATAGCTTCTAGAGGAAAGCCTTGTGGGAGGTTGCTTGGTTTTGGTGAATTCCAGCCTTGAGCATGGTAGTCGCTACTGACTGTAACCCATAGATCAGTAACAGGCAGTCATACTCATGTTTCTGCTATAGCTTGCTGGAGCTAGGAAGGGCAGTAAGGACTTTCAGTGTCCCATGTTACCACTTCCACTGACCAAAGTGACTTCCAAGCCATACGTGTTTGGCTTTTTTTTTTCCTTTTCCCTTTTCATTTTTACTCTTACAGAATCCAGGCATTTAGAAATAGGACACCCAGAACAAAAGCGGAAAAGAATCTAGAAAGTCACTAGATAGGTTCAGGGAATGATGGGGGTTTAGAAAAGACCTGAGAAGACCTTTTGCTTTCACTTTATGATGGTATCTAATAGAGAGCTACTTTAAATAAATGAAAACAAAACCCAAATGGAAACAGATCTTGGGGAACAGGGAAAATCTCATTTCCAGAGTTATATTTTCACATTCAGATGTCCAGTTTTCAGAAAAAAGACCCACACAAAACATACAAAGAAACAGGGAAGTATGATCTATTTAAAGGAACAAACTGTTCCTGAAGACCAGGTATTAGACTTACTTGACAGAGACTTTAAAGAACAACTGTCTTAAAGTATCTCAGAAAAACAAAGGAAGACAGACAAAGATGGAAAGACTGTCTATGAACAAAATGAGAATAATAAAAGATTGAAATTTTGAAAAGAACTACAAAATTCTTGGGCTAAACAATACTGTAACTGAAATAAGCATTCTGCTATATGAATTCATAAGATTTGAATAAGCAGAAACGAAAATAAGCAGAAGTAAACTTTTAGACAGTTGAAAGTGGTGAGTCTGACAAAGGGGAAAAAATGGAATGAAAAAGACTCAGAGACTTACAGTTGTAGGACATCATTAAATGGACCAATATATACTTTGTGGAAGTTCCATAAGGAATACAGAAATGGGAAGAAAGAATATTTCAAGAAATAAATGACTTAAAAGTTACTCAGTTTTTTGAAAGACATGAATCTACAAATCCAAGAAGCTCAGCAAACTTTTGGGTAGGATAAACTCAAAAAGAGACCCATATTTAGACAAATTTAGACAAATTATCAAACTGTTGAAAGAAAGTTTGAAGTAAATTTTACTATCAGCTGATTTCTAATCAGAAAATTTACAGGCCGGAAGGCAGTACATTTATATATTCAAAGTGCTGAAAGGAAGAAAAGAAAACCTATCATTGAGAATTACGTGTCTTGAGATTAAAATATTCCCAGAGAAACAAAAACTGAGTGAATCTACTACCACTATACCTACTCTTCAAGAAATGCTAAAGGGAGTCCTTTAGATGGAAATGAAGGGTTACTGGATAGTAACTCAAAGCTGTATGAATAAATATCCAGTAAAGATAAAACACCTGGACAATGTACAAAACTAGTATTGTTTAATTTTGAATTGTAACTTGACTTTTTAAACTTTCACATAACTTTAAAGGTAAATAAATAAAAATTACCTATGTTATTGAGTACACAAGGTATAAAGATGTAACTTGTGACAACAGAAAGGACAGAACTATAGGAGCAAAATTTTAAGATGGTAGGAATTCAATTTATACTATTATAACAAAAGTTTTAAATGTAATCTCCATGGTCACTTCAGAAATTATGTGTATAGTATGATAAAAGGAAATAAAGGAATCAGAATGGTTAAGTGTAAAAATTTGCCTAAACAGTAAAATAAATGAAGAGTGAAAAAATCACCCTATGAGACACATTGAAAACAAGTAACAAAATGGCAGAAGTAAACCCTTCTTTATAAATCATTATTGTAGATATTAATGAATTGTATTCTCCAAACAAAGGCCATAGATTTGAAGAATAGACTTTAAAAGCATGGTAAGATACAAATTGGTTGAAAGTGAAAGAATGAAAAAGAAATTTTATACAAAAAGTAACTAAAAGTGAGCTGTGATGGCAATCCTGTAAGATAAAATATACTTTAAGTACAGTAGATGAAAGGTACATTATATATTAATAAAAAGTTTACTATAGCAAGAAGATGTGAAAATTTTAAGTATTTATATTAACAGAACCTTAAAAACACATGAATCAAAACTTCCTAGAATTGAAGGTTTTTTAAACAGAAAGACAAAATTTTATAATTGTTGGACACTTCATTGTGCCACTTTCAATAATGGATGGAACAAGCAAACTGGAGTAAGGAAGAGTAGTGGACTTGAACACAATAAATCAACTAGGTCTAACAGATATACAAAACATTATCCAGCAACAACAAAATACACATTCTTCTCAGATGTATGTGGGAGATTCTCCTGAATAGAATATGGGTTAAGCCACACAAAACAAGTATCAATACATTTTAGAAAATAAGACAATACACAGAATATTTTCTCCATCTACAGTATCATGAAGTTAGAATCAGGGAAGGAAAACTGAAGTATTCCCAAATTGTAGAAACTAAATAATATACTCTTAATAGGTCAAAGAGGAAATCACAGAGGAAATCGGAATATATTTGGAGATGAATTAAAGTTTAACAAAATTTAGCATAAGCAGTGTTCATAGGGAAATTTCTAAGTGATTTCCTTAAAACTCTTAAATCAGTTAACTTTGCAAGAAATAAGTAAACTAAACCCAAAAATATTAGAAGAAAAACATAAATACTAGAGCAAAGATAAATCAGAGAATGGAAAATAGAGAAAAAATAATTGAAGCCAAAAGTTGTTCTTTGAAAAATGCTACTTACTCCTTATACACTTACATTTCATATAACTTTTCAGGACTATATTAATCAAATAAAAATCCAGGTTTTCTTTTGGCTAATTGAGGATTTGTTTTGTTACTGTCTTTCTTTGGTTTTTCCTCCATCTTTCTTTTTCTTTCTCCTCTCTTACTCTTCTTTTCCCTTCCTCCTCCCCCCTCATTTTATTCTTTATTCTGTTCATATGTAATGTATTGACAAAGTTTTAGTGTTAAAATGATAATGGAGCCTTAAAGTTATATTTTTGAATTTTTCTTTAGAGCATGGTTTCTGAGGAAGACACACTGAATAAACTATACAAAAATAATAATTCACCAGTTTCTCATCTTTGTGTCAGAACACCAAAAAAGGTAGGTTTTAAATTTTATTTCAGAAAAGTTTTAAAGGTGGACTTTCTATACAAAAATTGAAAATACTGTAATTTTGTTTTGTTTTTGTATTTAGACTGCTTCATCTCTGACAACTCCTGGATCTGTGCTCAAATTTGGATCTGTGAGAAAAATGCAAGATGACCGTTGGGCTGTAATTGCTAAAATGGACAGGAGAAAAAAACTAAAAGAAGCAGAAAAGTTATTTGTTTAAATTAAGAAAATCAATGTGATAATGGAACTTAATAATATCAAGTTAATAGTTAATTTTTTTATTTGCCAGAGAGCCAAACTTTACTGAGATAAATACTTTAAAACTTTGTGTTTTTTATATTACTGTATTTTGTCTTGAATGTGAAATAAATAGCTGTATATTATCTGGAAACTTGTTATATTCAGATAATTTTATGGTTATATTTTGTTACTTTTTCCTGTATTCATATGAAGTTTTCAGATTTTTAGTTTTGAGTACAGGAAATGCATATCAAGATTTATTCTTTATTCTTTGCTATTAAAATATTTTGGATGCAAATGAATGCTTCGTATTGACTGTGAGGACACTTGAATAGCTACATCATTGTAATTTTAAAAATAATATTTTTTAAATAGAGCATATTAATGGAGTTTTATATCTCTCAAGAAGCTTTGATTGCTATGTTCATGAAATTGTCAGGTGGCTTTTTTTGTGGCAGGAAGAAAGTTTATAGCCATATGACTTTCTGAAATGAATTAAGCAAATAACTATTGAGTGTCTACCAAGAGTTAACTGTAACTCTAGCTACCGGGCATATAACAGGGAACAGACAGGAAAGTAAATCTTTTCCTAGAGTTTATATTCTGGTGAGGAAAATAGACAATAGCCAAAACATCCAGTATACTAACTAATGATAATTACTAAGAAGAAAAACAGAAAATATTAGAAAATATAAAAGATGTTGACATTTTAGGTAGGGTAGTCCTCATTGAAATGATGTTCGAGTGAAGATCTGATGGAAATAACAGTTGAGCCTAGGATCATCAGAAGGGAAGAACATTCCTGACCGAAAGAACAGGAAATATAAAAACCCAGGGGTGAGAAATGTGTTTGATGAATCTGGGAAGCATCAAAGAAGTCAGTGTTCCTGGAGGGCAGTGAGCAAAAAAGGAAAGTAGAAAGAGAAGGTCTGAGTTAAATTTGAGTGGGCAAATTATGTGGAGTTTGTAGGCCACTAATAAGAAATTTGGTTTCTCTCTGAATAAGATGTGAAATTATTATTGATTTTTAACAAAGGAAAGAGCCATAAGCTAACTTATGTTCTAAACAGGATCTTTCTGGCTGCTAACATAGGGAAAACAGGTTATTTTAGTAATGTATATGAGAGATGGTAGTGACTTGAACAAGGGTGAGAACAGCAGGGCAGTAAAATGATCAACTCTTAGATCTATAGTACAGTAAAACCTTTTATTGCAAGTAACTTGTCTGAAAGTGTTCCATAGGATGAGCAAACATTTCTAATAAATTTTAACTTAATAAATGAGCTGTGTCTGAGAATACAAGTGGAACGTGATACCAGATGTCACGCGATCTCCTCTCTCTCCCCGCAATCTGTGTCTGTCTATCTGTCTGTGTGTGTCAGTCTGTTCGACCCAAGAATTGTGGGTGATTGTCTCCCAAGAGTAAGAGGTTATGGAGGACATCTTGTCTAAAGAGAATGAGAAAAAGGTGGAAGAAAGAATCTCTTACTTCAAATGAGATTAGAGAGATGTGTAAAATGTGAGAAAGAGTACAAACTTTTGTAGAAAAGCAACACCCAAATATGGCTGTATCAGTGTGAGCAATGAATGAATATTTAACAACCATGCAGTGTCCCATTTCATGAAATCCTCTAAAGGAGGCAAAACCAATTCCCATTGAATGGGTTCCCTGTTAAAGTTGCATGAAAAGAAAAAGATTCCATTAGCAATAGTGAAAGTCCTTCTACACAATAATTCTCCCCTCTCTTGTCTCCTTCATACCTGCCATGAAGGTTTTCAAAGGTAAGTGAATGTTAATGTTTTTTTTTTATATTTTGTATTTATTTTATATAAATATTTTTGGGTTGTGGAATGAATTGTGAGTTTCCATTATTTCTTAGGGGAAATTCGCAGTGATAGACAAGTGCTTTGGATTACAAGCATGTTTCTGAAATGAATTATGCTTGCAAACCAGTGCTTTACTGTATTTTGAAGATTAGATGAGGTATGAGACACAGTGGACTAAGAGTAACTTCAGTATTTTTGGCCTGAACAATGGAATTTTGCATGTCAGATTTAAAATGCCCATCATAGATCTAAATAGGGATAGTGAATAGAATTAAAGAAGTACAAACTAGTGCTATAAATCTGGAACTCAATAGCACATTTAAAGTGATCGGGTTGCTGGGGATACAGCTCAGTGGCATAAGCACCTGCCTGGCAAGCGCAAAGCCATGAGTTGGATCCCTGGCACCAAAATTAAAGTGATCAGGTTGGATAAAAACACAGTTTTGGGAATGAGTGTATTTTGAAAAGAATAGGTCAGGGAGATGAGGAGCCATCAAAGGATTAGATAGATTTGTAGTAGGAAAAGTAGATTTAGTTTCCTGTAGTCAAGTATTTTAAAGAGGAAGGAGTGATAAATTGTGTTAAATGCTGCTCAAAGATAAAATAAGATAGATTAATGTGTTGTTAATGTGAAGGACATAGGCAGTCTTCGTAGTTTTAGTGAAGTAGAGTTTGGAGAGTTTTAAGAAAGAGTAAGGGGAGGAAGTTGAGAGCTATTCCATCAGCTATAAAAAACTCAGTTATATTTTGAAGCAAGAAGACAAATGGGACACTTACTAGAGAAGGAAGTGAATTAACAGTTTTTAAAAGATAGAAATGAGTTAACAGTTTTTAAAAGGTACAAGGAGCACACTTAACTAAAGAGAGATTTAGGGGAGGGGAAAGATGATGCAGGAGAGAAGGGGATTTTTTTTTAAATAGAATGTCTTGCGATAGATAAAAGGGATGGAATTTTAGTGGATAAGTGAAAGTGTTGGGCCTTAGACATTTCTACTGTAGCAGTAGAAAAAAGGAAGTGTATGTGGCAAAGAATGTTTGTAGGTAGATGGAATATGGTAGAATTTTTTGTTTCACAGTTTCAGTTTTTCTCAGGGATTCACTGAAAATGAGGGTGAGGGAAAAAAGTGCTGGTAGTTGTAGAAAGATAAATAGGTACTGGTATGAAGGATATAAGATAGGAAAGTGAATAGATTTTATGACAAAAATGGATAAAAATAATTTTAGAGATGTCTTTAATAGTGTATAGTATATATAGTTCTCTTCTGGTAGGGATTATGTGTGTAGGAAAGATTAACCAAGGAAAAAAAATGGAAATGCTATGCATTATAGAAATTATGAGCCAGGCATGGTAGCACATGCCTGTAATCTCCCCAGGGGAGGCTGAGGCAGGAGGATCTTTGCAAGTTCACAGCCAGCCTGAGATCCATAGTAAGTTCAAGGTCAGCCTGAACTATACAGCAAGACCCTGTTTCAAAAAAAAAAAAGTATGTGTGTGTGTGCATGCACTTCCTTCAATTTGTAGAACTTTGACTATACTTTGATAACCTGACTGTGGTTTTGGGATTTCTACCTTCTGATCTCTTAATTGAAACTTCCTAATTAGTCTTCTGAACAGGAATGTTTGGAATATCACTGGACTTTAAAATGTGATGTTTTCAATCAGCCATGCTGGGGTTGTGAGGAGCCAATCAAGGATCCAACTAGCCAGTCTTTCTGGTAAGCCGCGCAGACCATGTGGGACCCAGGAAGACAAAGAAAAGTCAGATAGCAACTCCCGAGAATCAGCCATGTTGGGACTGGGAGGAACTGATCAAGGATCCAACTAGCCAACCTTTCTGGTAAGCTGCACAGACCATGTGGGACCCAAGAAGACAAAGAAAAGTCAGATAGCAACTCCCAAGAATCAGCCATGTTGGGACTGGGAGGAACCAATCAAGGATCCAACTAGCCAGCCTTTCTGGTAAGCTGCACAGACCATGTGGGACCCAGGAAGAGAAAAAGTGCCCCCTGTAAGCAGTAAATCTTGTAATTAAGAGAACTGTTTGATCTCTATGGTTGACAGTTACTGCTTTGGAATAGAGAGTGTCAGCAGCCTACAGCTGCAGCACAGTGTTATCTTGTCTGTAAAGACTATGAATATGAGTTTTTACAACATGGCCAGAGGTCCCTTCATGGTCAACAACTTAACCCTACGTAAACTGATCCCCAACAGATCACTGTGAGTTTTAGCCCTGCCTATGCTACACAGTGAATTCTAGGGCAGTCTGAACTACATAGTGAGACCCTGTCTCAAAAAAATCTATTGTATTACTTACAACAGCTTCTTTGACTAATCATTTATTTCTCACCTATCTAAAGTCCAACATAAATGTTCTTATTTAGTATCATTCTTCCAGTCTGTAATGACTTAGGAACCGTGGCTTCTAACTTCCAGTTTTGCCAGCTTTAACAGTTGGTTTCCAGGTTGGGAAGATAGCTCAGTGGCACAGCACCACCCTGGCAAGTGCAAGGTCCTGAGTTCAGTTCCCAGTACCAAAAAAACAAAGACAAAGACAAAGACAAAACAAAACAAAACAAAACAAAACAAAAATTGGCTTCCAGAATTACTGGAAAAAGGGAAGCACGATTGAAGATGAATGTGGGAAGTTTGTAATGAATCAAAGATGAAAGAGCTGTATATAAACTTCCACCCGTGTTTGATTTTCTAGAACCAAATCCTTTGACTACACTCAAAGGGGAAGCTGTGGCCCATGTTCTAGTTCTGTCTCAGCAGATCACAAAAAGGGTTTGGTGAACAACTAACCAGTCTGTTGCAATTAGTTTTTGCTCTTTTAATTTTTCAAATATTGTGTCTTCTTGCTTTTAATAAAAACAAATGAATTAGTTCAGGCTCTTAAGGTTTGAAAGATTGTTTCTCCTTGCTATTTCTTGAACATACTAGACATGTTTCTGTTTTGAAGCCTTCCACTACCTCCTAACGCTGTTCTTTTTTTTCCCATGGCATATGTTACCTTCTACAATACTGTTATGAATATGTTTGTTCATTAGATCTCCCACTAGAAAATAGATTTCACAAGATAGGGATTTTTGTCTACTTTACTGATACATTCCAGTGACTAGCACAGTGTCTCTCTTGCTCATGGCAGGTACTCAATATTTGTTGAATTGAGTAAAATATTAATACATATTTAAGAAAATTCACATGTACCATAATTGTGATTCTTATAATTATGGACCAAAATTTCAGGACCAAAATGTTGAATGCATGCTTTAAAGATAAGATCAAATATTGGAAATGAGAAAATTATGAAACTTTCTAAAAGCACATTATGTAGAGGCCTCTATTTGACTCTTTTTTGAGCTCTTTAGAGTTTAATTTTGATAACTCCAGAATAAAATTTATTGCTGTTACTATTTTTACTTTTAAACAACTTCTAAAAAGAAGTCATGTCGTGTACATGTACCAACACCCATGATGAATGTAATCATTAAGTATTGGAAATGTACTGTTAAAAATGAACTTCTTCCAAAAAGTCATAATGGAGCTGGGTGTGATGGCACGTGTTTATAATCCCAGCACTTGGGAGACTGAAGCAGGAGGATCATGGTGAGTTCGAGGTCAGCTTAGTGTACATAGTTCAGGCCAGCATGAACTACATAGCAACACCCTGTCTCCAAAAAGCCATAATGTTAATGAACAATTTCCAAATGTATAATTTAATTATGAAAATTTTGCAAGCTAATATCAATTATTAATTGTTGAGTGCATTTTAGATGTGATTATAGGAAGAAGTCTTCAGTTATAATTCATTTTTGGGTTGCTGGAAAACTCTTCTTGCCAATCTTTGTAGGACTGACATAATCTAATTGAAGAGTGTAGGATAAACTAGGCATGCGGAACCCAGATTATTCTCTTTCTTGCCTTCGTTCTTCCTGTAGTGACCATGCTATCTGCTACATGCTATAAGTTTTACAGGGCAAATAAAAGGATGGCTCTATTATGAGGTAATAAATTCAATTCAGTAGAATACTAGCAAATCCCAGTATTTAATATAAATAAGTTTTGATAAGTTGGTTGGATATTTTGTGCACACATTCACATCTTAAAATGTGCACAGGCCATGTACTTCAGAAGAGGAATGAATTAGAAGGCCTCAACTAAGTACTACTCATTAAAAACAAAAGCATATATTAGCCACTCTAGACTGGGAAAGGATGCAAAACTCAGAAATCATTTTTTTTTTGGTTATATTTTGAGAGTGGAACCAAAAAGTTTCATCACAAATAAAGATGAGAGAAATAAGAGGGTATAACATTGGATTTTTAAGTACTGTTTGGGACACACATGATGTTTGAGGAATCTTAGATATTCAAGTGGAGTTGCTGAATAGGCTGTTGGACAAATCAATCTAGTTTCCTGAAGGAGAGCTATTTAGTAATCATTGACATATTGATGTCATTAAGGTACTGAACTGAATGCACTGTTCAAAAATAATATATAGGTATATAAGAGAAAGGGATTAGTACTGCCTATTGCAGCAGTGGAATGTTCGAAAGTGACCTGTTGGTTGTTCAATTGGGTGTTAATTTCCATGTGTTTATGGAGTTTTTGTGGTTTCTTTTGCCATTGATTTCCAATTTAATTGTGCTATGGTCTGATAATATGTATGGAATAATTTCAATTCTTTGGCATTTACTTAAGCATGTTCTATGGGATAGTGTATAGTCTATTTTGGAGCATGTCCCATGTGCAGCTGAGAAGAATGTGTATTCTGATTTTGTGAGGTAGAACACTGTAGATATCTACTAAGTCCATTTGTTCAAAGGTTTGGTTCAATTCTGGTATTTCTTTGTTTTTTGTTTTTTGTTTTGTTTTTGTCTAGTTGATCTATTTTTAACCGTGGGGTATTAAGGTCTCCCATTACAGTTGCATTAGTGCTTATTTGATTTTTCATCTCCACTGTTGGTGGAAATGTAGACTGGTGCAACCACTGTGGAAGTCAGTGTGGAGATTCCTAAAAAAAAAAAAAAAGCTAGGACTAGAGGTCCCATTTGACCCAGTTATTCTGCTTCTTGATATCTTCTCAAAAGAATTAAAAACATCATATCACAGCATTGTTTGTGTATCCCTGTTTATAGCAATACAGTTTGTAATAGAAAAATTTTGGAAACAATCCAAATGTCTATCAACTGATGAATGGATAAAACAGATGTGGATTTTTTTATACAGTGGAGTACTACTCAGCCATAAAGAAGGATAAGCTGGAAGTATAACTAAATGGCCTTGAGACCATACTATTAAGTGAAATAAATTGGACAGATGTGTAAATATCACATTGTCTCTCTGGTGTGAGAAACTGAAAGTATAAATAACCAAAATACAGATATTGTGAAATGAAAGAAATTGTTCAAAGGGAACTAGGGAGGGGGAGGGGGGAAACAAAAGGAAGGGAAAGAAAAAATGAGAACAGAAGGATAAAATGGAAACAAAGCTTTGTAAATGAGGGAGAAGAGAGGTTGAAGGAAGGGGAGGGGAACAGGAAAATATGAGGAATCAAGATACATTATGTACAGATACAAATTCCCTATGATAAATATGATCATATCTAAATTGTACTAATAGACAATAAAAGAAAATGAAAAGTAGGAGTATAAGTTGACATTGAGAAGGAAAGGGATTGATAGAAGAGGAATAAACCTCAGGGCTGCAAGGGATTATTGAAGCCTAGAAAACAAAATGATCAAGGAGGCAGAATTTCCTTGTATCAAATCCTGTTAAGTGGCAGTAACTGGAGGCAGAAAAAAATTAATTGGATTTGAGGTTACCTGAATAATACAATCTCTGCTCTCAATGACTCAGCCAAGTAGCCAATATTTATTATACAAACAAATGACTCACTTGTAATTAGGTAATTCAACCGTATTCATATGTAAGAGATACAGAGAAGTGAATGATAATTTCATGCCATATACTCAGGCTTCCGCTGAGAGAGATGGACTTTGGATATAAATAGTGTTACAAGTTATACAAGAAGAACGAGAAAACCAAGGCACAAGAAATAACAAAATAAAGGATGAGATGAAGAGGAGTTTAAAAATTAAGCCATGCTCTTTTTTCATGTCGAATTTTGTGTTGTAGTATGTTGCAAAACTTGGACTTTTTTGGTATGGAAAAATGGAATAAAGTTTAAACAAAAAGATCAGACTTTATGATTTAAAATATGACACTTTAGCCTGGTGTGGTGGCACACTCCTGTAATGCCAGCACTCGGGAGGCTGAGGCAGGAGGATCGTTGCAAGTTCGAGACCAGCCTGAGCTACAAAGCGAGTCCAAGGCCAGTCTGAACTGCATAATGAGACTCTGTCTCAAAAAGACAAAAAAAAAAAAAAAACAACTTTAAAATATGACACTTTAAATTTTAAATATTACAAAACATTATAAAGCACATGGCCTTTTCCTTCTGCCATTCATTCTCCCAGTTAAGAAAAAGACTTTTAGGAAGATGACTAAGTATAACTGGAACACGGTAAGTCTATTGTAGCTGTTGAAATAATACAGGTAAGAGATAGAAAATTTTCTTAGATCTAAAACTTAAATTCTAGACTTTTGGATTAGTTCTAATAACTATCCTAAGAAAAATCAAATACCTTCTACTTTACATAAATGTAAATTAATGATGTCAAAGAACAAGTTGCTTTGGTTAACATAAAGGTTAAAAACACATTATTCATAAATCCAGCAACCTGAATTCAGTATAATTAATAGGCCACAGGCTGTAGTAATACATTAAGAACTTTACTCAGTGACAGAGCAAATGTGGATTAGAAATAGAAAATGACAAGAGAAAGATAAGACAACATTTAAGTTATAAAATCAGAGTTTAGAGCTGAAGGGAACTGAAAAGATTTAATTTCAAAAGACCTCTAATTTGGGGTATATGAAATCACAATTAGTCATAAAATGGCCTTTAATATTTGCGTGCATGTACATGATTTACACCAATGCATAAATATGAGTATATAAGAAATTATGTAAATAAAAGCTGAAAATGTATTCTACAACAAAATATATTCTACAAGCCTTTTTTACAACATAACAAAATGATAACTAGTGCAGATAGTTTAATTTCAATTTGTGTTTAAAATTTTTGCTGTTACTTGCGCGATATGACTGTTTATAGTTAAAATAAGACTGAGCTATGATTTGTCTCCTTTTCAAATGACTTTTCATAAAATTGATAGCTTTTAAAAGGACTACAGTTTCAGTAAGTGGGGAATTTATGTTTTCACCAAAAATGTTGCTTATAGTGCTAAATTTTCTCAACTTTTAGTTATTAATGGTTTTCTAGCACTTAAATAGTAATGCCTGGGATTTTTAATTATTATTTACCAGTTTAAAAGCAAATATAGTTTTTTTGATTATTATGTTTAATTAGGTCAAAACTAATTTTTCAGTCCAGAGTACAGGTGATATGTGTCAGTTAACAGTGTGGGGTTTGTTTGGCTGCCTGAGTGCATAATCCTAGCTCTGCCTTTAAGTTCTGAATAATCTTGCTGTGGCTCACCTTTCTCATCTCTAAAATGTGATGTTATGATAACTAGAGGAAATGAAATACATATTTTGGAAGGTGCCTTACACAAAGAAAGCTTATAAGTATTATGTATTTTATATTTTTATTAATAAAATCAAGGTTGTGAATGTACACGAAAAGCAGGCCTTCAGTGGGTGTTAATTTGATTCACTAGACAAGGTGAGAATTGTTTAGAGGGGCAGTGAGGAAGGAGTACTGGTACTCTAGATCTGCCCTAGTTTCAGATTGCTCCTGTGGGTCTGTCTACATTCAGAAACTTCTTTCCCATCCTGGAAGTACCTGAAATGTCAGCAGAACCTATATTACCAGATGATAGTGCTAGTAACCATTATTACCACCCACCTGCTAGTCCCAGGTTCTTTAGACCAAAATAACATGAAGGTTGGAGTTCCTTCAAAGGGACACCTGAGGGCTGTCAGAGGGCAGCTCTGGCCAGTGATAGGTAGCTACAATGTATGAAGAACCGTATGGTCATGGAGCACTGTCTTCCAAGTGCTAGCTCCATTGATGGAGGACTTTCTACTTTGTTGAGGTCTGCATCTGTGCATGAGAACTAAAGCAGTTTTGCTGGCAGGCCAGAAGCTAGATGGCCAAAGAATGAGTACTAATGAATAGCTGTCAGGATCCAGGGAAGAGGTGGTAAGTGTGGCATGATCTGTCCCTTCAGATACCTTGTGGCAGGAGGATGTCGGTGATGATATTTTTGTTTTGTTTTTAAACAAGTTTTATTAGTAGGTGTTTTATGTGTTTGTGTTGCATAATGAATATATTCATTGTGGGGAGTTGGTACATACACGTATCACATCTTAATCTTTTTTGCTTCCTCTTTCCCACTCCTGCGTTCACTCTTTCATTAGTTTCCCTTCCCATCTCCAAAAGGTCTACCTCCCTATTTCCTGTCATCTTTCTTTTATCTTGCTCTTTCAGTTATTTATACTTCAGGTTTCTCATGTAAGAGAAACCATGTAATATTTAATCTTCTGTGTCTGATTTATTTCCCTTACCATTATGGTCTGAAGATGCCTCTATTTTCCTACAAATGACTCAAATTTATCCTTTTATATGACTGAGTAATACTCTGTTGTGTGTATATACCACATTTTCTTTACTCATTCATCTATTGATGGACATATAGGCCATTTCCAAGTTTTAGCTATTGTAGTTGTTCTGCTGTAAACATGGGTGGGCATCTAACACTGAAATATGATCAACTTTTTTGGGAAGATACCCAGAAGGCATACAGGTGGGTGGAATGGGATTTTTTTTTTTTATGAACAGGATATATTTATTCAGAGAAAGCTTTGTCTGAGACAGACAGAAGGGGTTCCGAGTGGGTTGCCAAAGCCTCTTGACTTTTCTAGGGATTTTTTTAATAGGGTAAAAGCACGAGGTGAGATGGGTCCAAGATGGGGAAAACCTGGGAACTCGTAAGGCAAATGGGCATGGGGTGGGACAGAACTATGGTCAATCAATAAGATTAATTGTTCAGGTAAAATTGACCAAATCAGGGATGAATAGGGAAGCAAGTCATATAGCTAGCAAGCATTCTTGAGGATCAGTGACTCCTCCTGTAGGGGTTTGGGATGCTTAAGTTGATGCATACCTATTTAGAATATCAATCTCTGCTGTCTATACTTACGGTGTGGCTGTATTTGTTTTGCGTTTTTCTTGAGATCTGGCCCACAGTGGGAGGTGTCTGTCTCCTCCCAGGTCACAAGAGGGATTTCTATTTTTAGTTTTTTCAGGAATCTCCATTTTTTCACATTTGAATAAATGTGCTAGATTTTCATGTATTTTTAAAAGAATACTGGATTTTGTTTTTAGAACACATTAATATTCCAGTCAGATGAAGTCTTCTAAAATTTGCTTTCTATTTTTGTTCAGGAAAGTTCAAAGCAGCCTTAGTTATAGTGCTAATTAATCTGTCCTGAAATTTCTAGCCACTTCAACCTCTTTGGTTGGTTGGTTGGTTGACTGATTGATTGATTGAGACAGGGTCTCACTCTGCAGTTTCCGCTGGCTCTGAACTCACTTTGTAGCCTAGGCTAACCTTGAACTTGTAGCGATCATCTTGCCTCAAGCCTCCCCAGTACTGGGATTACACATACAGGAAAGAAAAATTTGATACCAATCAACTTTATAACAGTATGAAATTTGTTGCAGAAGATGTTGGCAATTCCTATTAACATTTATATATGACCTTAATTTCAAAAAGTGTTTTGGAGTAGACATAAAAGAGCTTGTGTATATTCATATAAATCTGCTATGTTAGGGGCTTTCATCTGTTACCAAACGATAGCAGTAAGTTGACATAATTTTATACATATTAATTCAGTTTTATCTCCCTATTTGGGAGCTATAAGATAATGAAATGTCAAATATGCACATTAGAGTCAACTCTACTTGCTGTGAATTATCTGCTTTATTCACAAAAAAAAGCATTAAAGGAAGTTAAACAGGTTCATTTTGAATGGCAGACCACTCTAATGTGATTCTCATATAACTAAAATTCAGATGGATAAAATACTTTTTAGGCAGATCGTGCAGGACCCAGGAAGACAAGGAAAAGTCAGAAACTCCCAAGAACTAGCCATGCTGGGACCGGGAGGAGCTGATCATAGATCCAACTAGCCAGCCTTCCTGGTAAGCCATGCAGATCATGCAGGATCCAGAAAGACAAGGAAAAGCCAGAAACTCCCGAGAGTCAGCCATGCTGGGACCGGGAGGAGCCGACCAAGGATCTAACTAGCCAGCCTTTCTGATGAGCTGCGCAGACTGTGTGGGAACCAGGAAGAGAAAGAAGTCAGTGTCTCCTGCAAGCCTACCAGCATGAAGACTGAAAATCACCAAACCCTCTCACCCCATAAGCCACCAGCTGGTTTGGAGATCAACCTGAGCTAATAGCAATTGAGGTACAAAAAGCACCTGAAGGATTGTATTGTTAGGTTGAATTTACAGGCATGGGGTTGACAGTCTGAGCATGTATAGGAAGGATAACGATATGCAATATGGTAAATACGGAGTTTTTTTTCTGTCTTGTTTTTAAAGTCTAATAATGTTCTCACTGTTTTGTTTTATTAAGTTTTTTTTCATTCAATATTCTATTTTGATTTGTTTTATTCTGTTTTGTTATGGTCTGATTTTGCTATAACTGATGGAATGAAAAACTACTGTGAAGATAACAAGATACACTATAGTAGCCATTGTTGTTTTCCCATTACCCTGCTTTGATATTCTGTACCAACTTCACTGCTGTGTTTTGACTGGATTTATTCTGTTTTGTTTTGTTGGGTTTTACTATCTTTAAAATATTTTTTACCAGTACCTCCTGCTCAGGATTTTTATTTTATTTTGTTTTATTTTATTTTATACTTAAGAGAAAAAAAGACAGAAAAGAAAAACAAAAAGCAAAAGAGAAAACAACAAACCCAAAACAATAACAATATAGGTTTACAAAACAAGATGATAGGAATTTAACAATGGTTGCAATATTGCATATTGTTATTTTCAAAAGGGTTGCTTAGATTACCAGATATAGACATGTAAAATTGATCTAACCATATGAGTATTAACTGTTCTTTTCCAAGAACTAATACAATTAATATAGTCATTTTAGCTATCTCACATACACACACACACACACACACACACACACACAAATTTATGTCTTTTTCCTTTTCCCTTTTTTTCTCCTTTGTCCTCTCCCAGTTACTTTTCCTCTTTGAGCAGTTTCTTACCCTTACACAATATTTATTGTAGATTTTGGGTCATATTTACTCTTTTAGTTTCTTACACTAGGGAGACAATACTGTATTTACACATATGAGTTTGATTTATTTCACTTATGAGTATGGTCTGAAGTTGCGTCCATTTACTTATAAAAGCCTTGATGCAGTCTTTCTTTAGAGCTGAGTAGTACTCCATTGTATGAAATCACTTTTTTTTGGTAGTGGGGCTCAAACTCGAAACCTTGCACTTAACAGGCAAGTGCTTGAGCCGCTGAGCTAAATCCCCAACCCTTTTTTTTTTTTTTCAAGACAGGGTCTTGTTATGTAGTTCAGGCTGGCCTTGGGCTCACTTTGTAGCCCAGGCTGGTCTTGAACTTGCGACGATCCTCCTGTCTTAGCCTCCCAAATGCTGGGATTACAGGCATGCACCACCACACCCGGCCAGTGCAAGTTTTTTATCCATTCCTCATTTGAAGGGCATTTGGGTTGTTTCTAAGATTTGGCTATTACAAATTGTGCTGCTATAAACATGAATGTACATATATAACTGTGGTGTGATGTTTTCAATTCTTCTGGGAAAATGCTCACAAGTGGGATAGCTGGGTCAAATGATACTTCTAATTGTAGCTTTTTGAAGAACCTCCACAGTGATTTCCACAGTGGTTGCACCAGTCTACACTCCCACCAACAGTGGAGAAGAGTTCCTTTTTCCCCACAGTCCCTACAGCATTTGTTACTGGTTGATTTCTTGATCTTGGCCATTCTTTCTGGAGTGAGATGGAATCTCATTGTTTTAATTTGTGTTTCTTAAATGACCATTGATGTTGAACCTTTTTTCATATATTTATGACCATTTGTATTTCTTAATCTAAGAAGTGTGTATTCATCTCAGATGCCCATTTTTGGATTGGGTCTTTGAATTTCGGGGGCCTGATTTTTTTAAATTCTTTATATGTTTTAGATAGAAGTCCTTTGTGTGGGGGACAGTTGGCTAAGATATTTTCCCAATTCCTGGGTTTCCTTTTCACTCTGTTGGAGATTTCTTTTGACATGCAAAAACTTTTTAATAAGACAAGATCCCAGTTGTTGATTCTGGGAAGTATTTCCTGTGCAGTTTGATTTTTGTTTATGAATTCTCTGCCTATCCCTATGTTGTTGAGATTTCTACCTACTTTGTCTTCTAGAAGATTTAGTGTTTCAGTTTTAATATTTAGATCTTTGATCTATTTTGACTATAGTGCATGGTGATAGACATGGGTCTAGTTTTAGTTTTCAGCATATGGAAAGCCAGTTTTTCCAGCACCACTTGTTAAAGAGGCTATCTTTCTTCTAGTGAACATGTTTGGCCCATTTGTTGAAGATGTGGTGGCTGAGTGTGTTTGTAGTTGTGGCTGTATCTTCTAATCTATTCCATTGATCTTCAGGTCTGTTTTATTCCAGTACCATGCTGATTTTATCACAGTAGCTTTGTAGTATAATTTCAAGTCTGGGATTGTGATGCCTCTGGCCTTGCCTTTATTGCTCAGAATTGCCTTTGCTATTCTAGGTCTCTTCTGGTTCCAGATGAATTTTAGAAATGATTTCTCTAGATATGAGAGGTATGCAAATGGTATTTTGATTGGAATTGTGTTAAATCTGTATAACAATTTTGGAAGAATGGCCATTTTCACAATGTTTGTTCTTCCTATCCATGAACAGGGAATGTCTTTCCATTTCTGAAATCCTCTTCAGTTTCCTTTTTCAGAGTAATGTAATTTTCAAGGTACAGATCTTTTACTTCTTTGTTAGATTGATTCCTAAGTATTTCATTTTATTGGATGCTATAGTGAAAGGTGTGGTTTCCCTTATTTTTCTCTCATTGAGTTTGTTATTTGTGTACAAGAATGCTATTAATTTTTGAATGTGGACTTTGTATCTAGCTACATTACTGAATTTGGTTATTAAATCTAGAAGTCTTTCACTGGAGTTTTGTGGGTCTTCTATGCAGAGTATCATATCATCTGCAAATAATGATAATTTAACTTCTTCCTTTCCTGTACTTACTCATTTCATTTCTCTCTCTTGTCTAATTACTCTGGCTATTGTTTCCAGCACTATATTGAATAGGAGTGGTGATAATGGACATCCTTGTCTTGTTCCTGATTTTAGGTTGAAAGTTTTCAGTTTTTGTCCATTTAGTAAGATGTTGGCTGTTGGTTTATCATATATGGCTTTTATCAGATTGAGGTAAAGACCATCTATTCCAATTTTCTGTAGGGTTTTTTTTTCATGAATGAGCATTGGATTTTGTCAAAAGTTTTTTCTGCATCTATTGAGATGACCATGTGATTCTTGTCAATGGCTCTGTTGATATGGTGTGTTACATTTATTGATTTGCATATGTTGAACCATCCCTGCATTCCTTGGATGAATCCCACTTGATCATGATGTATAATCTTCTTGATGATTTGTTGCATTCTATTTGCCAGTATTTTATTGAGGATTTTTGCACCTATGTTCATTAAGGAGATTGGCTTGTAGTTCTCTTTTTTGGTTGGGTCTTTCTCTCGTTTTGCGTTAGGGTAATACTCGCTTCCAGGAATGAGTTAGGGAGACTTGCTTCCCTTTCAATTTCCTTGAAGAGTTTGTGGAGTGTTGGCCTTAAGTCTTCCCTAAATTTCTTGTAGAATTCAGTAGTGAATCCATCAGGACCTGGGCTTTTCTTTGTTGCTAAATTTTTAAATGCGTTTTCAATTTTGTTAACTGATACTGGGTTAGTCAGAAGTTTTTTATCTTCTTGATCCAGCTTTGATAATTCATATGTTTCTAGGAATCTGTCCATTTCTTCTGTGTTGTGAAGCCACTAGAGTAAAGGTTTTTTGAAGTAGGTATTAATGATCTGTATTTCCACAGGGTCTGTAGTGATTTCACCCTTTTCATTTCTTATTGCATGGATTTGAGTTTTTTGTTCCTCTTTTTGAAAAGGTTGGCTAGGGGTTTATCAATTTTATTTATTCTTTCAAAGAGCCAACTCTTTGATTCATTCATTCTTTGTATTCTTAGTCTCAATTGCATTAATTTTTGCTCTGATCTTTATAATTTCTTCCCTTCTTTGGGCTTTGGGTTTGACTTGCTCTTCTTTTTCTAGAAGTTTGAGGTGTAGCATTAGGTTGTTTATTTGTATTTGTTCCATTTTCCTGATGTGGGAGTTTACCACTATAAATTTCCCTCTGAAGACTGCTTTCATTGCATTCCACAGGTTCCAGTAAGTTGTATTTGCATTTTTGTTCAAGTGCAGATATTGTTTAATTTCTTCTTTTATTTCCTCTGTGACCCAGTGGTTGTTTTAGGAGAGTGTTATTTAATTTCCATGTGTTTATAAGGTTCTTGTGGGTTTTTTAGTCACTAATTTACAATTTTATTGTGCCATGATCAGATAATATGCATGGGATTAGTTCAGTTCTTTTGCATTTACTTAAGCATGTTCTGTGAACTAGTATATGATCTATTTTAGAGAATGACCCATGTGCAGCTGAGAAGAATGTGTATTCTGATGTTGTTGGGTGAAACACTCGGTACACATCTACTAGGTCTATTTGTTCACAAGTTTGATTCAGTTCTGTTATTTCTTTGCTGATTTTTTGTTTGGTTGATCTGTCTCTTTGTGACAGTGGGGTGTTAAGGTCCCCTATTAGAACTGGATTATTGCTTATTTGATTTTTCATGTCTGTTAAGATTTGTCTTACATAATTGGGGGCTGCCATGTTTGGTGCATATACGTAGTTATGATTGTAATCTCTTCCTCTTCCAAGTTTTCCCCTAACAAGTATGTAGTGACCTTCTTTATCTCTTTTATCCTTGTTGATTTGAAATTCACATGTCTGCAGACAGAACAGCCACCCTTTTTTCTGGGTTCCTGTTGCATGGCGTATTGTTTTCCATCCTTTGACCTTTACTCTGTGAATTTCCTTTTGAGTTAAATCTGGATTTTGTACACAGCAGATTATTGGATTTTGTTTCTTAATCCACTCTGCTACTCTGTTTCTTTTTATTGGTGAGTTGAGACCATTTACATTGATGGATATAACTGATATGTACTGACTTATCCTTGTCATGTTATCTTTCTATTGTTGGTTTCTACTTTTTCTGTTTGTTTCCCCTGCTTAGTGGTTTCCTTCTGCTATTGTTCCTGAAATTGTAGTTATCTTTTTCTCTTTCTAGAGTATCTTTCAGTACTCTTTGTAGTGTTGGTTTGGTGGTCATGAATTTCTTCAGTTGTTCTTTGTCGTGGAAGTATCTTATTTCTCCATCAGTTTTCAAAGATAGTTTTGCAGGGTTTGTTAATCTGGGTTGAACGTTGTTTTCTTTCAGGAGTTGAAATACTTCACTCCAAGCTCTTCTTGACTTGAAGGTTTATATTGAGAAGTCTGTTGTGATCTGATAGGCTTTCCTTCTTAGGTGATCTGTTTCTTTTCTCTGACAGCTTTTAGTATTCTGTTTTTGTGCTGAATTTCTGATATGCTAATTATTATATGTCTGGGTGAAGATTTATTTTGGTTATGGCTAATTGGGGTTCTATATACCTCACTTATCTGTTTATCAGATTCTTTTCCCATATTTGGAAAATTTTTTGCTATTATTTCTGTAAATAGTCTTCATATATCATTTGTGTTGACTCCTGATTTTTCATTGACACCTATTAGTCTTACATTGTTTCTCTTTGCATCATCTTACAACTGTTGAATTGTTTCCTGGTTCTTTTTTTTTTTTTTTTGTCTTTTTGAGACAGGGTCTTGCTATGCAGTTCAGACTGTCCTTGTTATTTTTAAGAGATCTTTTCTTTTGTTTCATAAGCTTCCATCCTCTCTTCAAGATCTGAGAGTCTATCTTCTGCTTCATTCAAGTGATTTTCCCAGCTTTCAATGGAATTTTTAATTTCATGCATATCCCTTTGAATCTGTTTCATCCATTTTAATTGTCTTGTATTGTTCATTCAAGGTTTCCATCATTTTCTTATGTTCCTCTATTTTTTTAATGTAGATCTTCTTTAGATACACTCAACATTTCTTTCATAATGTTTTTCATTTCTTTTTTTTTATCTGAGAGATTATTTCTGATCTGATTTCCTGTATAGCTTCATGGAGCTATTTCTTTACTTCTGTTGCTATCATTTCAGAAAGTTCAATTGTGTGATTTCCACTATCTTCTATTTTAACATCTCCTTGGTTGGGTCTTGGTGGGCTGGAAGGTTGACACTGCATCTTGCTCTTTTGTTTTGTCATTTTCCTCCTGGACCTTTGCAGCTGGCCAGGTACCCTCCTGGTGGATTCCACTGGTGTGCTGCGCTGGGCAGATCTTCAGTCCTCTGATATCCCTATGGCTAGCCAGGGCACACCACCAAACTGTGCACTGGAGCCTTATGTTCTGTGACCTGTGAGGCTGGCCGGGCATTCCCCTGATGGATTGTGCTGGGTTGCACTGAGACACTGAGCTAGGCAGAGCTTAGATCCTCCATGCAGCTAGCAGGGATGCACACTCAGTGTGTCACCCGGGCCTTGCACATGGCTGGGTGGAGTTCACAACCTCTGGGACCTAGATGGCTAGCAGGGATGCACCCCAGGAGTGTGGCACTGGGTCCTTTTGCCTGGCTGGGTGGAGTTCAGAACCTCTGGGACCCAGGTGGCTAGCTTGGAAATGCACCCAGAGTGTGGCACTGCTGGGGCCTTGCACCTGGCTGGAAGGAGTTCAGAGCCTCTGGACCACATGGCTAGCCTGGGCACACCTCTGGCGTATGGTGCTAGAGCCTTGCTCCTGGCTGGGCAGAGTTCCAAATCTCTGGGACTTGCATGGCTAGCTGGGATGCACCCCTGAACTGTGGCACTGGGGCCTTGTGCTCTGATGGGCAGGGCCCATTTCTCTAGGACCCATTGGCTAGGCTGGTCACTCCCTGATGAGTAGCTCTAGGGCTCTGGGGTGGGCTGGGCTTGGTACCTCTGTGTCCTGTGAGGCTGGCTGGGTGTTCTCCTGATGGATGGCCTGGGATGCTGAGCTGGGTCGAGCTCGGAGCCTCCATACAGCTAGGAAGGATGCACCCCTGGAGTGTGGCACAGGGGCCTTGTGCCTGTCCAGGTGGAGTTCAGAACCTCTGGGACCCAGGCAACTAACCTGGACGTGCCCCCAGAGTGTGGCACTACTGGGGCCTTGTGCTTGACTGCAAGGAGTTCAGAGCCTCTGGACCACATGGCTAGCCTGGGTGTACCTCTAGCATATGGTCCAGGATTTTAAAATATAATGGAAATATAGCATATTAGAAGCTAGAGAAGTACCCAGTCTGGGGAGGGAAGGGGCAATGATAGTAAATTTGATTCATATCCCAATTTTAGTCCTGTTTAGCTAATTGAAGAGTGTGGGTGACTTTTTTTTTCTTTTATTTATTTTTTGTTTTAAAGAGAATAAAACCAAACAAAATAAAACAGAGTAAAGCCAATCAAAACAAACCAGTGTAAGTGACATGGGATTTCAAAACAATACGAAATCAACAATGGTTACCATAATGCCTCCTGTTATCTTCAAAATAGCTGCAGATGCCTTCAGACATAGTAAAAATCAAACAAAACAGAACAGAATAGAACCAATAAAAATCAAACAATGAATGCAATAGAGCACTTCAAAACAAGAGAGGAGTAAATCCTAAATGGCTACTATAATTTATCTTTGAAATAACTGCCCATGTTATTGGACTAAACAATAAAACCCAACCCAACAAAACAATGAAAATGATACAGAACTTCAAAACAAGGTAATAGGGAATTAACAATGGCTGCCACCTTCAGAAGGGGATTCCCCATAGATGCCACACTGCATATTGTTATCCTCTGAATAGATGTCCAGACCACTAGTCCTAGACATACAAAGTCAGTGACACCAAACACCACAAGCATCAAATTGCATTTCACTTCAATAGCTATCATTGCAGCCTGTGTTTCTCCAGATAAGCCAGTTGTTTATGGGGGTGTGGTGGGGGGTGGGTTGGCTCTTCTTGTTTCCCAGCCCACGTGCCGGAAGGGGCTAGGGGCTGGCTGTTCCCCCAGTGGCAGCAGCCTGTGCATGGTGCTGGTTCACAGGGAGGGCTTGCTTGTTGGTGACTTCTTGTTCTCTTCCCTTGCAGTCTGCAAATGGTGCTGACTCACAGGAAAAGGCTAGGGTCTGGCTGTTCCCCCAGGGGCGGTGGCCTGCGTATGGCGCTGGTTCACAGGGATTGCTTGCTTGTTGGTGATTATCTTCTTCTCTTCCCCCACAGTCTGCAAATGGTGCTGACTCAGTGGAAAAGGCTGGGATCTGGCTGTCCCCCTGGTGGCAGCGGCTGGTGCATGGTGTCGATTTGCTGGCTTTTTCTTTAAAAATGAGTTAAAATGGATGCACCTGGAGAGCATACTCATTAGTGAAGTAAATAAGACACACACGTGTAAATATTGTATCGTTTCATTAGTGCGAGAAGCTGAAAGGAAAAACATACATATATGTGTATGTGTATGTACATAAAAATAGTTAAGATTGTTATACTACTAATTTCTCTGAGTTCACTGAAGAAAAAGATTTGTACTGGTATTGTTCAGACAACTGAAGGCAGATGTCTTGTGCCCTGGGTGAATGATTCGGGATGACAGTGCACAATGTATATACCATTGTTACCCACTGATACATGTGCTTTGAAATTTTGCTATAGTTGTTTTTTTTCCTTCTTATTTTCTATTTATCTTTGAATAAAATGGATTTGAAAAAAATAAAAATGAGTTAAAATTTAATGCAATATAAAATATGTCAAGAAAGGTAGACTTTAGGCTGGTTTTGCCTGTGGCTATGTATAGAGCATCATAGTATTTATTGTTTTTATTCATGTTTCCATTACATAATGTGTACATTTTTCTTGGGGAGTTAGCACATATACCTAATACATTTTACTTCTTTTTTTCCATCCACTTTCCATCCATCTCTTGATCTCCTTCCTATTTGAGAAACATCTATCTCCCTACTTCCTATTATCTTTTTTTGTACTCTTTATTTATATTTTGTGTTTCTCAAGATGCATCAATTTTCCTATAAATGACCCCAGTTTGTCTTTATGGCAGAGTAGTAGTATTCCACTGTGTGTACATACCATATTTTCTTTATCCATTTATCTGTTGATGGACATGTAGGCTGTTTATAATATTTAACTATTATGAATTGTGCTGCTAAAAACATGGGTTTGCATATGTCACTGTACAATAATATAATGTTTTCAATTCTTTTAGAAAAATACCAAGGAGAGGAATAGGTAGGTCAAGTAGCATTTTTATTTTTAGTTTTTGAAGGAACCTCCATACTGATTTGCATAGTGTTTATATAGTTTACACTCTTACCAACAATGAAGATGAGTTCCTTCTCCCGTGCAGCCTCACCTGCATTTGTTATTTGATTTTTTGGTGATGGCCATTCTTACTAGGGTAAGATGAAATCTCAGTGTTGTTTTATTTTATTTTTTTTATGAGCAGGATATATTTATCGAGAGAGAGAAAGCTTCTGTCAGAGAGAGACAGAAGGGGTCCCTAGTGGGTTGTCAAAGATTCTGCCTTTTCTAGGGATTTTTATAGGGTAAAGCCATGAGGTGAGATGGGTCCAAGTTGAGGAAAACCTGGGAACTCTCAAGGCAAATGGGCATGAGGTGGGACAGAACTATGGTCAACCAATAAGGTTAATTGTTCAGGTAAAATTGACCAAATCAGGAACGAATAGGGAAGCAAGTCACGTACCAAGCAAGCATTCATAAGGATCAGTGACTCTTCCTATGGGGGATTGGGATGGTCAAAGTAATCCATACCTATTTAGAATGCTAATCCTTGATGTTTCTACTTAGGGTATGGTTGTATTTGTTTTGCCTTGTCTTGAGCTCTGGCTTATAGCGGGAGGTGTCTGTCTCCTTCAAGGTCACAAGACATCTGGTCCTCTTTGTCCACTTTCTCGAGGGCCTGGCCCTATCTGACTGCCTATAATATTTCTAACTAACTCAGCTGCCTGTAACATTCCCCCTCTGAAGAAGTATCCCAAACTGCCGTGAGGGAGAAATGGGCGATGACCGATCTGGCTTCTTCAGGCTGAAAGGGGTCGTAGTCGTTGATTGGCAGTCAGAGATATTCTACAGAGGGTCTATCTAAAGGCCCTCTATAGACACCAGACAGTTTCATCTTGGATGGGTGTACAGCTCTAAGTCTCCGTCCAACGATCTCAGTGGAAGACCTCCAAATGACATAGGGGAATGAAACTCCCAACCTACTAGATGTTTGGCAAGAGTTCATGTTCTCTAAAATCGAAGAATGAATTTTAGGAACAATGGAGGTTATAAGTAGGATATATTTTTTGAGAGAGAAAGCTTCTGTCAGAGAGACAGAAGGGGTCCCGAGTGGGTTGCCCCTCAGTGTTGTTTTAATTTAATTTCTCTAATGGCCAGTGATGTTGAGCATTTATTCATGTATATACTGGCCATTTGTACTTCTTCTGTGAGGTGTCTATTCATTTCAGTTGACCATTTTTTGAGCGGGCATTTTATTTTGGGGGCCTTTTTATGTTCTAGATGTTAGTCCTCTGTCTGGGGATAGCTCGAAAAAAATTTTTCCATTCTGTAGATTGTCTCTTCACTCTTTGATTATTAATTTTGCTGTACTGATGCTTTTTAATTTGGTATTATTCCATTTGTTAATTCATGATACTATTTACTGTGCAATCAGCATTCTATTCAGAAAGTCCTTGTCTGCACCTATGACTTCAAGAGTTTGATCTATTTTATCTTTCAGCAGTTTGAGTGTGTCTGTTTTAACATTTAATTATTTGATCCATTTTGATTTTAGTTAGGTATACAGTGAAAGATATGGGTATAGATTCAGTCTTCTGCATGTGCATAGCCAGTTTGCCAGCACCATTTATTAAAGAGGCTCTCTGTTCTTCAGGAGATGTTTTAGAAAGATGTTATATTTAGTAATCTCTCCAAAGATTTAATAATAAATTCCAGGGATAACTTTTGTATTCTACTTACTTATACAATCAATAAGTATCTATTGAATAATTGATAAAAGGTATAAACTGATTTGAACTCTGAAGATACAATAATGAACAAAACCGATATGGCCCTTCCAATAAAATGCTTATATTCTAGTTGAAGGAGTGGGAAGAGAAAGAGAACAAATATCTTAACAAATAGTTTAGCATCATAAAATGAGAAGTGCTGTGAAGCAAACAGATAAAAAATGACAGAGATAGTTTTCTTCGTTAGATCCGATGCCCAAGAAGGTTTTTCTGAGGAGGTCATTTTAAAGCTAAGATGATGAAGGGAGTGCCATTCAAAAGTTTGTTGAAAAAACTTTTCACAATGAACAAACAGCAAATGCAAAAGCCTTGTTTCAAGACTAAGAAGTTTAGAATTTTCAGGGAAAATTAGTAAGTAAAAGAAGGAGGAGAAAGGAGGAAAGGAGAAGGAGAGAGGAAGAGAGACAGAGATATCAGAGAAGTAGGCAGAAATTTCTATCTACTGGAGTTTTAAATCAGCTTTTTTTGAGATATTATTGGAACAGAGCAAACTGCCTATATTAATGTCCTAGGGCCTCTCTCCTAACTTCTGGTTATCCTTGGTTGGTGGCAGCTTAATTCCAGTCTTCACATATTGATCTTATTCATGTGTTGGTTTCCAAATTTTCCCGTTTTATAAGGACAATTATATTGAATAGAGACTGACACTATTCCAGTGTAACTTCATTTTAGTTTTTACAATCTGAAATGCTAAGGATTAAGATGAATTTTAGGGGCACATAATTATCTCTAGTACTGCATAATTTAAAGTATACAATTTGGTACAGTATGTATATCCTGTGAAAAATCATCATAATCAAGATAACATGTTCTTCACCCCAAAAAGTTTCCTTTGTCTTGGTGACCCCTCTCTACTGCATCGTCCATATTTTTCCTCATCCTCAGGCAGCCATTAAAGTGCTTTCCCTCTTATAATTAATTTGTATTTTCTATAAACTGAGTTATATGAAACATACTTTTTTTTGGCCTTTTTTCTCACAAAATGTGATCACCATCATACCCCAACTTGAGAAAGAACCACCTAGCAGATTAGTAAATTCTGGGTGTTTTTGTGGATGATCTTATGCTTGAGGTTCATTGAGTTTTTGGATTAGGTTTATAGTTTTGATAGTATTTGTATACTTTTCAACCATTGTATCTTCAAATATTTTTTCTGTATTTCCTTCCTTTGTGATTCCAATTTCATATATATTTGAGATCTTGAAATTAATCCAAATTTATTGATATTTTTTCCAGTTATTTTTCTCTGTGCATTGCATTTAGAATTATTTGCATTGCTATGTCTTCAACTTCACTAAACTTCTATGCAGTCTCATCTGCTATTTTAATCAACCCAAGAAATGTCATTTTCATCTTTGTAAGTTAAATTGGGCCTTTTATTTACCCATGTGTCTACATGCTTATTCTTTTATCTAGTTTCTTAAATATAGAAATTAGTTATAATACCTGTTTCATTGTTCTTATCTACTAATTCTATTATTTGTACCAATGTTGGATCAGTTTAATCAATATTGTCCTCATTATTAATTGCATTTTCCTGCTTGTTTTTATTGAATGCCACATATTCATATTGTAGATTATACTTGTGGGGTGCTAGGTATTATTATATTCCTATAAATAATCTTCACCTTTGTTGTATGACTCAGTTATGTTACTTGGAAACAGTTGATCCTTTTAGGTAGTGCTTTTAAGCTTTGTTGGGAAAGGCCAGGACAGCATTTAGTCAAAGGCTAGTTTTTCATCACAATTGAAGCAAAATCCATTTTTAGTGTACTACTTCATTTTTCATGAGTTAGATTTTCCACTGTTACAGGTTGTAGCAGGTTCTCTGGATCATTTTGTGTGGGTCTAGGATTGTTTTCTTTAATCTTTTAAGGTGTTTTCTTTCCAGCCTCAGCTAGTTTTGTCATATGCATCAGTTTATCAGTTTTCAGATGAGTACTCAAAGAGATGTTCTGCAAACTTTACAGTTCCCTCTCTGTGTAGCTCTGTCTTCACCACTTCTCTGTGAACTCTAGTTACTGTGGGTTCCTTAGACTCCCAGGCCCATCTCCCTAATCTGGCACTTCTAGCCTCTGTTTTAGTACTTCTCCCTGTACCATAACCAAGGAACTTTCTCCAGGGAGTAAAGTGGAAGTCTTTTGTTCGTTTCCATATCTCTGGGATCACTTATTTTTTTAAAAAAAGCAAACCCTGATGTTGAGTGTACATAGAACCATTATTTCATTTATCTTTTCCTGCTTCATACTTATTGTAAGTAGGAAAGTAATTCTGGGTCAGAGTGTAAATTCAGTCTATCTGCACACTTTTAAGAGTATGGGTTTATATATATGAGTCCCACTTTAAATTTTTTTTTTTGGTCTTTTTTTGAGACAGGGTCTCATGCAGTTCAGGCTGGCCTTGGGCTCACTTTGTAGCCCAGGCTGGTCTTGAACTTGCAACGATCCTCCTGCCTCAGCCTCCCGAGTATTGGGATTACAGGAGTGTGCTACCACGCCTGGCATGAGTCCCACTTTAAAAAGAAAATCACTGCCCAAATGTGTATTTATATAGTTCTTCTAATAACTAACCAAGTATATCAGTTAGTGTATATCACTTAAACATACTTTTATGTACTGATACACATCCCAAAGAGGTGATCAAAATATACAGTGAATAAAATTTTTAAAATTATTACAGTAAAAGATATTACCATCAGTCTCCCTCAAAATCCCCTCCCCCCACTTTGAATATACTTTTTCCATTGCTCTTGCCACTTTCTGAAGCAGTTCTGGAAGTCTTAGTTTGCGAATGTCTTTATGAGCTGTTATAAAAAATATGGTAAATGCTACTACCAAGTGCCATTCAACAGAAAGGTAGACTTGTAAAAACATGATGGTGTGTCCTCATTCACCTTATTGACCATTGTGGTTTCTGACTTTTTTTCCAAAGTCAAAATAACCATGAAAGGTTTTGGAATCAATTCAGGACATCACTTATACTGGGCATCATTTTTTACCTATAACTTTCATTAACAGTAAAGAGTTGGATAAGTGAAGACTGAAGGTGTTGTCAATAGCCTGTAAGAATACCTGTGATTTATTGAGCATCTACCATACATCAGTGTTCCATATATTACCTCTAATCTTCTTAAAACTAATCAAGAGGAAGGCCTTAGGGAATCAGAGAAGGCTTTACAAAAGGGATGCTTTCCTGGGTAAACCCTGAATGATGAGAGGAAGAAGGTGAGAGAAGGCATAAAATGGCTTGTATCCCAACAGGGGGAATGACATATGTAAAGTTTTGGCGCCAGGAAAAAAAATGTGCCTTATCTGAGAAATTCAGTTTGGCAAAAAGAAAAAAAGTAGGGAAAGGATGTGGCTTTAAGATAAAAGGAGTGGAAGATAGGGACTGATGAAATTGAGCTAAAATAGATCATGTGGGACTTTGCAAATGATACCAAGTTATTTGGATTTTTTTCTTAAAGACAGTTTAGAAATGCCCCATGCATTTTTGGCATAATACGTTAGTTACAGTGAGGAAAAATAGTTTAAAGGAGTAAAACTGAGTTGTAGCTATGAAGTTGGAGAAATGTGTACATTTGTTCCAAAAATCCAGTGATGACATACGCACTCTCAGTCATTTGTGCATTCAGCAAATTTATTGACTGCCTAGTAGATACTGGGCCCTGTGACTAAAATATTTGTTAAACAATTGCATGTTGTACTATTACAAATTAAGTATCATTTATTGAGCCCTTCTGTGCCAGGCACTGTGTTAAGTGACTTCCAGAAACATCGCTATTACTTTTTCATAGGTAAGACAACTGAAGTAAAGAGGCAAGTACACCAATGACATAGCTATGCTAAACACACCAATGACAGGGCCTGAATTTGATCTCAGGTCAGTTTGACATCCTGCCAGATTTGGTCTTGTTACTTAAATTCACACATCTAAATTATCCTTCATATCTTTTCAAATATAAAGAAAGTATTTTGAACTATTAATATTTTTAATCAACAACTTGTAAGTCATTTGCCCTAGATTTACATGAAAATAATTGTTATTGCTTTCTAGATGAGGATTAATTTTATGTCTCTACATGAGCAGTTAGATGAAATTTGGAGCACTTAAAATCTCAAACTAATTGTCATTCCCAAGACTTCCTTGTATGGTGTTAAGGTACTTTTTTTTCCTATTTATTTCCCCCCATTTTGTGGCTATCCTTTATTAATATTAACAAAGGATATGTTAAAAAGGGTAATTTTATTTTGAAATAGGAGAGAGGAAAATGCATACTAAAATAATATCAGAATTTCCAGGGTAAGATATTGGAACTTGTTTGTTTAAACACATTTTATTTGGGGTTTGGTATGAATTTTCAACAGATGTTTTTCAGATAAGAAAGCAGTAATTCAAATACAGTTATATAAACAAGATCAGAAGGGAATTATCCTGAAGAGTATAAAATGAGCCAAGAGTCTGGGTCATCACAGCATCAGCTCACCAATGCAAAGTAAGGTAGGTGTCTATATTGAGAAGCCTCCATGAAATGAAACACTTTTATCCTGATTTTCTTTTATTTTTACAGTTGCAGCATATATTTAAAAATTGCAAATACTGAGAGATAATTTGCTTCACTAGGCTCTAAATTTTTAATTATTGCTCCAAATTGTTTGGTAATGGGTCAAGGTGAGTGAACTACATACATAAGGATAAGAAACAATTGTCAATTTCCTAATGAGCCATGTTTGATGTGCATAGATTTCTTATGTTATCATTTTGATTTAAACATTTTTATCAATTTAATAATCTGTGTATTCAATATTCTCCATTACTAATGGTAATTTTTGATGAAAACATAGTAGGATATCTAAAATTCAGTTTTTAGTACCTGCAGGGATAATATGCTCTGTATTTCAAAGTTTTTTTTGGTTATTTAATAGTATAACCACCTTGAATAGTATCCAATGCGCGCGCGCGCACACACACGCGCACACTTACTTTAATAAATTTCTGGAATTGTTCATAGGACAGGAAATTCATTCTTTTATTGTAGCATAGTAATGAATTTGTGAGAAAAGATTAGTAAAGGAAATCAACAGGGCAAACAGAAATGTGTTCATTAAGAACAAAATTAGAGCAAAAAGAAGAGAAAAGTAGAGAAAGAGACAAAAGAAAGAACATATTTTGGAATAAGGAAAAGAATTGAAAGTGGGGACATACTTAGTCATGGTGCTGAAGAAGGCAGGCCATCTATCATTATTTGGGTTCTGCCTGAAATTGTGACTTGTCTTTAAGTGCTAAATAAATTATTTATGATGATTTTAGAAAAGATAATTAAATTGCAGAGATGAAAACAAGGTGACAAAGAAGAAATTGTGACAGATATATGGGAAAGTACTAATTAATACTGAGTCATATAGTTATATATTTTGTCTTATGTAGCACTCCAAATGCTTCATGTATGTTTTTCTTTTTATGATCTTAGGAAAGAGCCTATGGAAAAATGAAGGTGAAAAAGATATTCAATTTTTCATTGACACACAATTGTATTTAAATCTGGAAACAGAATTGTAGATTGCTAATTTTCAGACCAGGGATCTAACACTAATTTAGCACATAGACTCTATTATTTGTGCTGTATAGACTTACATAATCACCTTGTAACTCTGAGTCTTCCTTTTATAGATGAGGAATTTGAGGTCCAGAAAGATTATGTAGGTGAACTTTTACTATATCCAATAAAGAGGTAAAAGAGAAAGAATAGTTACTATTTTATATCCAAAAGGTTGTGCCACTAACGTGGCTGGTAATTCATCACTTTTGTTAAAGATCTACATTTACAAGAGAAATTTAAGAAAAGCATTGCAAATAAGGCAACAATGGGAAAAGTTGCAAAACAAATTTTTATCCTACAATATTAAAAAGAATTTCTAGGTTGCAGATGTGGAAACAAGGTCCAGATAGATTAAATATTTATTCAGTTTCTCATAAATTCATGGGAGAATTCTGTTCCTTTTTAGACCAATATCAATACTAGTTCACCACAAATTTATTTTATATAGAATTACAGAATTAGAAATTGAAATACATGAAGTTAATTATTTCCTTTAATAAAACTAAGTTGATGATTGTCAAAACAGCCAAGAACTGTATGATCATACTGAATGAGTGTTTTATACAATTGGAATAGTTGACATTCTTAAGATCCTGCAGAGGATCCTCAAGGTCTGTAGCTCTAAAATATTGGAACCAACTTTATACCATAGAAAGAGCTCATGTTTGTGAAACACTTGAGAAAATCAGATCTCACAAATAAGGGATTCTTACATTTTCACGCTTGGGTTGTATCTCAGCGGTAGAACATGTGTATGAGGCCTTGAGTTTGATCCCTAGCACTGCAAAAAGCAAACAAAAATTTCATTGGAATTCTTATGTTTTTACTTTTTAATGTAAATACCAAAAAATTCTCCAAGAAGTGCTTGAATGAACAGTAATTTAGGAGTTCACCAGAAAAACCTCTTTTATCCTAAAATAGTTTAGTTTACTCACAAGTAAATGTAGTGAATGTAAGGAAATTTTTGATAATTGTAGGCTTCAGAGTCATAATTTGGAGTTTTTCAGTGCTCTTAAAACAACCTGTATTTTAAAATTTGTGTTTATACTTAGCTCTTCTACTGGACTGTCAGCCCTTTAGGCCAGGGCCCTTCTCTTACCCATTTTGTATCTCTCAATGTCTTTATCTGCAACTCTTATTCTAGGAATAGGAGATTGGTTGAAATGACTATTAATCTTTAGAAGTTGACATTTTAAATCATTCCTTGTTAACTTTTGTAATGTGATTTTCATTTTTTCTTATAAGTTTAATTAAGACAAAGTTCTTAACTTTGGTTGAGTGTATGAGGCTGAGTTATGAGGTTTCAGTAAGTAGAGGTTTTAGAGTATGTAACTTAAAGATCACTCAGATATAATTGAAAGTTGAGAAAATCTTAATACTTTCTGGTGATTGAATAAAAATATTTAGGGAAAATTTTGTTTAATAGGCTAAGCAAAGAACTTTGTGTTCATATATATCAATATTCCATTAAGACGTGTATTTGCTTTATTGATAATGATACTTGAGAAAAAAATTAAACACACCTATCTAGCTGTGAAATATTAGTAAAATGAAAAAATATCTTCTTAATCTTTGAAGTGATCAATTTATATCCAAAAATGTGAAATTTGGTTACCTTCTCTTAGTAGCAGAGCTCAAATAATTATGTCATCACACTATCCAGATGAGTACAATGTCCAATTGATACAGAACATGTTGTTAATTAGATAAGCTTTATTGAGATGTATGTTCTGCTCCTGCCTGGGACACAGAGGGTCCTCTGTTGTCTTCTATGGAGTCAAAACGTATTTCATATTCCTGGACAACCCATAATGGATCTGTCATCCTTGATTATTTTATTCTCATTGTTTTTTGCTTATCTTTTTGAGATGACTTCCATGTATCTTCTATGTAAAATAATTTTTTTTTCTTTTGTGGCACCAGGGATTGAACTCACAACTTCACACTTGCCAGGCAGACACTTAGGCCACTGAGCTAAATCCCCAGCCCTTGTCTTTTTGAGACAGGGTCTCACTATGCTGTTCAGGCTGGCGTTGAGCTCACTTTGTAGTTCAGGCTGGACTCAAACTCACAATGATCCGCCGGTCTCAACCTCCCGATTGCTGGGATTACAATGAGCCACCACACCCGGCCTGTAAAATAATTTTTATTTGTTCCAATTCTACATCTTTTAAATCTTAAAGGATAATTCTAAGGGTTCAGAAAGGGTTCCTAGATTTCTGAGTTAGTTCCTTCACCCCATTGGTAATTTTAGTTGACCCTCTCTGAATTTCCTTGAGTTTTTTGGTATCTTGCTTGACCAGAAATGGGTGGAATTATATGCCATTGGGTGGCACTGACATTTTGATGTGCTCTTTTGTTTCTTTGCCATTTCTACTTATGGTGGAAAGTTTGTTGGCCTTTTAAACTATTATACTAAAGGTTTTAGAAAATTACAATTTTGGAAAAGCCCTTACTGAAGCATAACTGTTAATTCTTAAAAGGCAGGTATTTGGTTATATTTCCACAGAATTAATTGTTTTATATTTAGTTGATATGCATATCTCTGCCATTTTTCTGTTGTGATGCTTTGGGCTTGCCATTTCACTGCCCAGTGGAATTTAGTGGCATTGCTACCAGTACCTCTACTAGGTGAGCTAACTACACTGTGGATTATGTGGATCATAGCTAGCTCTAAGTATATATAGGGAGAGTTTGACAGTATTAATATGTAAAAACACTTGATATAGAGCCTAGAACAAAGTAGGCATAAAATAAATGACAGTTGTTTTTATTATTGGCCCTTTGTGGCATGTTCATATATATAAACTTTATACATAAACCAAAATGTGCCTTCTGAATGTCCTGAAAGGACACATGTAATAAGTTCTTCAATTTTATCTTTGATTTAGCATGCCTGCCATTTTCCTGATGTCCTTGCTTTTTGGTCTTGCGTATGGGCAAGCAATATCTTTTTGTATCCCAACTGATTATATAATGCACATCGACAGAAGAGAGTGTGCTTATTGCCTAACCATCAACACCACCATCTGTGCTGGATATTGTATGACACGGGTATGTAATTCATCATTCTTCTTTTAGCTATAAATTATATAAACATAGATTCAGTTCATTCCTATCTGGAAAAGAAACTAGATAAATCAAAACCTTATTTTCTAAATCCAATGGTTAGCTCCTTAAATAATAGAACATATAATTTATAATATTATGTGGCTCTATGGGTACAGCAAAATGGGTTCAGATAAATTTATAAAAATTTTACCAAAAGGAGAAAAGAAAGAAGGGAAAAGATTATGTGTATATAGACATACATATATATGTGTGTGTATATATATACACACACACACACACAAGATAGATAACTATACTACTAGTCTCTGCAAGTCATCAAAAAGAACAGTTTGTTTTCATTGTTTGATTCATCATTTTTTATGCCTAAATCTTGTAATCTGAACAACTACTTTTAAGATAACAATAAGTAATATATTAAAAAAATTTGACCTACTAGATTCATTTAAACCTTATCTTGCTCCCATCATAAAGGCTAAGACAGGAGGGTATCATATTTTTCTCTGTAGGATTTAATCTAGATATGTTAAATTGGTATGGGTGACTAAGACTAAGAAATCTTCCCCTAGTTGTACTTGCAACAAATAAGTACATGTTTCCTTTATTTATATGTTTTCTAACATCCTTTCATACTATGTTCCCTATTCTATTCTTTTCTCAGGATATGAATGGCAAGTTCCTTCTTCCCAAATCTACTGTCTCCCAGGATGTTTGTACATACAGAGACTTCATCTACAAAACTGTGGAAATACCAGGATGCCCACACCAAGTTGCTCCTTATTTCTCCTACCCTGTTGCTGTAAGCTGCAAGTGTGGCAAATGTAATACTGACTATAGTGATTGTATACATGAGGCCACCAAGACAAACTACTGCACCAAACCTCAGAAGTCCTATCTGAAGGGATTGTCTGTCTAATTTTAATAATGATATAATTTGCATTTTGGTTAACTGTATTTATCTGGAATAATAAAATATCATATGTTTCACACTACCATGTATACATTTTGAGTACTATTTCAACCATATCCATATGTACACAGCAAAGAGTTTAAGAGGCTTTAGAAGAAAAGGTGAGTGAAAGGTTCTTTTGGGATTTTCATATGAGAAAGCAAAGTGGAGGAAAGCTGGAAAGTGGAGATGTAAAGTGCTATGAAAGTCAGCTGTGAGAATCTCTTCTAACAGAATTACGAGAAGCAATGTGATCAGAAGCTGAAGGAACATATGGCATTGGGTGCTAGAGATGTCCAAAGGCTGAAAGTAGGGCTGGAGTGGAGATGAGGAGTCAGGAATATGTGAAACCTACCATAGTTAACACTTTTTCCTAATCATTCAACCATACTGGATAAAACTCCAAAACTCAGTAAAAAGTATGTGAACTATTCTCTTTAGTTACTCCAGCGGGCCAGTAGCCCTATGAAAGTTATATCCCAAAAGGTCAATTTACAAAGCCTGGAAAAGAGGCCATGATCATTTTACACATGGAAATCTAAATCCTTCCTAGTCCATCAGTAATAGGAGATACTTTCCAGCATTGATACCAGAAGCAATTTGTCCTGTTTTGGCCTTTGATATCATGAAAAACAAGTTCAATTAGGAAAGGTTTTAGAATGATGGGGAGTGCTAAGGGATTTAATGGAGTAGAAGAATCCTCACTTCTAATCTAAACCTTCATTAGTAGTTAAACACTGTTTTCTGGTGAATATGCTTGGCAAGATACTGTTTATTTTTCTTTTCCTTCTTTAGATACTTATTCTTGAGAGTTTGGTTTCAACAGATGCTGGAAGTGAGACATTTGTAATGCCCTGAAGATTTGACTTGAACAGGTCATCATAATCCTAAAAAGAGGATTATTTATCCTCTATTTGGCCTTTACTCTAATAACACTGCCATCGTTAAGGTGAAAACCACTTATTGGCAAGGCTTTTGGTTTTTCTGTATCTCACAACCAGTGGTTAAATTCAACTAGGCATCCTGTAAATTCAGGTCAATGCTCATGGGAGAGATGTGGTACAGGTAAATTAGTATCAAAGTATCAAACTATGTTTTGCCAATGTTAGGAAACAGTTGTGCATTTACATACAAAAGTGTCAGGAGTGTACAGTACTTATTTTTACCTTACTGTCTGCATAGATATTTGCATGATTTCTAAATATTAATCTGGGACTTTGGGTTTTCATATCAATTGATAATATGAACACTTAAAGTTTCCCATCCCTTAAAACTGTTCATCAAATATAGATCTTTGATTAATAAGTAAAAGATCTAATCAAAGATTTAATTTTAATTATTAATCAAAGATCTAATTTTCTGACCTAGCTAACATTAGTCCCGAATGACTTTTATTGATTCAGAGAAAATTTTTTCAAGGACTTGAATTACATAAAAGCCAAGTTTAAGGAGGCCCCTTATAAATAGTCTAGCTCAGAGAGATTTTAATTGTTTATTTAATTATTTAAATAGGTTTCCTCAACTGTAGAGGAGAAGCCAGACCTAGCCATAGTTGTGGTGGGCCTCTACTATCATGAGCCATAGAACCCTGGAGTGGGCTCATGACAGACTTGCTTCCTCCCACTGACAGCAGTTCATTTGGATTAGATGCATACAGGAATTACACTAAACTATTAGTGAAAGTGGAATATTCCAAGACAAAAAATTAGGACAGAGCTCATCACAATTCACCTCTAGTATATCCAAAACTTGGGGATATGGAAACTTTTGGAGGGTCTTGGTGTCCTTTAGATTTAAGAAGAACGGACAGTTTAGAAATGGAAAGATGAAAAATCATTGCTTACATAATAGGAAGAAGATGGAAACTAGGACATTTTCTGAGGTGATGTTTAAATTCAACTCAAAGTTTAAAGGAATCAGCTCATGGCAGAGGAAGTTTGAAACTCTTTGCTTTAAAATATTTTCTCTTCTTCCCCATCTTCTTTATGTCCTGAAATACAAAGAGTTCTTTCATAACTGGATGGATTTGGGATCAGGGCAGCTGCAATCTCTTTGTTTCTGATGGTCAAACTCTTTAATAGTAAGTGAATGAATGAACTAGGATGCATATATTGGCAGGTGACAGCATCATTCCTGGCAACAGGAAATTCTAGTAACAGAAGCTTTCATATATATATATATATATATATATATATATATAATAAAATTTCATATATAATAAAATTATATATATATATATATAATAAATTGCCCTTTATATAACAGCAGCAACTTTAAGTGTAATAAAAATTATTTTATGAAGGCTACTTACACTGTAACCCTATTGTTCAATGTTGGGTTTTTCTCCACCCTCTTATTACTCCTAATTATTTTTTTTAAGCAGTTTTGTCTCACTTTCCCTTCTTCTGCTATCCTCCTTCTACCTTCTGTTTCTGAGCATCCATGTCTTTTCTGATAGCTACACCTTGATTTTTCTTGGGAGGTTCTCTGCACTCTATCTTTCAGTTCAAGTGGCTTAAGTGGGGCTGACAGGGGTGGGCAGGCTATTCAGGCCCGATCAAGCATTACTGGTTAAGAGATGGCCTGTGACCTGCTTCCCTGCTATAAAAGTCAGTTCTAGGACTTTTTAACTATTGAAGAAGGAATGCTTGATTTGGTTGGGGTTCTTAAATGGATGGAATTTAAGCCTGGAGCTACTTCTGGCCATTTCTGTTGTCCCTTGGCTAACAGCCTCCTTCCTCATGAGAAGAAAGTCACACCAGAAAATCAGAGGTGAGCAAGAGAAACTGAGGAGAAACAGACTTACTGGTATCATGCGAGCCTAATCTGAAGCCAGCTTCATCCTTACACTTTCTTTTTCTGCTTAACTCATTAGAGTGGAGTTTCTGACATTTGCACCTGAAAAATCATGACTGATTCAGAATCTTTCCCACTAGTGTCAGATGTTCTTGAATCCTTCTAATGTCCATCAGCATTTTCCTGTTTCCTCCTGTATCACTTTTCCTACTTCCTTTCTTTGAAACCTTCTCTTTAGTATTAAACATCCTTCAACCTCTTCCAATTCTAAAAAAAAAAAAAAAAGAAAAAAAATACAAAAGCAACTGAACAACTTTCTTGACCCTGTGTGGTGTGGTTTTCTCGTTATTTGTGTCCTTACTCCTTGAGTGCTTATTCCAGGTTTTTGTGAATGAATACACTATACTAATCATCTGCTTTCTCACTTCTCAATCTCTTTTCAGTCCATTACAATTTGACTTCCATGACCATTTATTTTGAAACTGTTTAGTAAGGGCAACAATGATTAGCATGTGGTCTAATACATAGGACACCTTTTAGTCTTGATTTTCCCAAGGGCCCAATGGAGGTCACATATCTGCATTCACAATGTAATATAGTTAGAGCACTTAGAATTAATCCTAATAAGGATGAAATCAACCTTTTCTTACTTTTTCATGCCTTCCCCACTTGTCTCCTGAATGACTCAAATTCTATACTGTGGTCTTTATCTAGCAGCAGTTTGTACTGTACTTTTTTTGATAACTGATGTTATAGAGGTGAAAGTTCTAAGTTTTGTGGAAAGGAGTTAGAGCTATATAATAATCTTACACATCTTATTGACACACAGAATGCTGTTAAATGTAAGACAGGTCAGAAATGGGTTTGTTTGCACGTCCTAAATAATTATATCCATTGCAGTAATCTGAAACTGGCTTCATCCTTAAAGAAACTTTAAAGGAAAGAAACTTCCCTTTTCTGCTTAACTAGTTGTAGTTATGTTCAGATGTTAGATGGCAGCTACTGAAGAATAGAGGGATCCAGGAGACTTTCCATCCTGAGAATAAGAAATGGGTAGGGAGTAAAGAGTTGTTGTGGACTTTTAACTTACTAGAGTAGAGGATTCTAATTTTTTTGAACTTTCATTTCTCACTTGGGATTTAATCATGAGAGGTGGCTCCTCTCGTTCAAATATGGGCCTTATCACTTTTATATAGAAGATTTCTGAATTACAGATTTAGTGTTAACTTCTCTGAGCTTCAAAAGGGTCATGTATCTGGTGCCTGTCTGTATTTCCTCTTAGATGTCCCATAGTCATCTCTTACATCACCATTATGATCTGCTTTTCTTCCTGTGCATCGTTATTTTCCTTACCATAGCAGAAACGTGGAATTATTCTAGATTCTGCTCTTTGTCTCATTCCTCACATCTAATTTCTCTTAAGGCTGTCTACTTCTTGGTAGGGGTTTCTTATACATTAGAAATTCTCATGACACTGGTTTTGCCCTACATCCATTCCTCATACTGAGACTGAATGATCTTTAAAAGATTCAAGTTTGAGTTTGTAACTCAATGTTTAAAAATTTCCCCATGACCTCAAAACAAAGATAATACTTCTTAGGTACAGTTTCGCAGGGCACTTCATCTCTTGAGCTCTTGGTGTGCCCTCTTTGAATGTTTTCATGCTTTCTGTTTCAGGGTCTTCTTGCATGCTTTCCCTGGAAATCCTTTTTTCTTTCACCACACTATCACTTTTGACTTGGTTGATTAGGAAGAGTTCTTCAAATTTAAGTTTAGAGACCCTAACATCCAGGAAACCTCTCTATCATGATCACTCTCCCTAAGTCTTGAGTAGGCTCACTCTGAGTTAATGATTAACATAGTACTTGTTTCACGGTAATGCAGCGGCTTGCTCTGCTTTACTCTAAGCTCCTTGTCTGACTGATCTGAGCATGTCGATATTCTTATAAGAAGGTTTTCTTCCTATAATTTCAGCATCTGGGAGGCTGAGGCTGGAGGATGGTGAATTTGAGGCCAGCCTGGACTATACAAAAAAAATTTTTTTTGAACGCATAAAATAGAAATCCCAAAGTTAAATGAACAAACAAACAGTTTCAATGTTAGTGTTAGCTTCATCTTTCAAAATAGAGCAACCCATAGAAAAGTACAGGATTCTGGCTTTGCCCATTGATAATCAAGTTTTTAAATTAGAATTGGAGAATGTATCAAAAGCTACTCGAGTGAATTATTCATGTAGATAGTTGGCATCATACAAAAGTATATTCAGTTTTGCATGATTTTTAGAAAACTGATTTGTACTTGACAAAATTCTCCTTTCCTGAATATCAACACAATAATTATAATAGTAGCTAATATCACTAGTTGCCAGGTATACTATGTATTTTGTATTGGTTATGGGGGTACCTCGGTTCACAAGTACTTTTGTTTGTGAACAATTTGGTTCGCAAACAGAAGCATTTGGCTAAATTTTGTTTTTGTTTGCAAACTCTGCATCAGGTGACAAACATGACTGCAACCATCTTTCGAGTACTACTGTCAACATGGTCATCTTTTCCAGAATCATGTAACAAACTAAGTTTATGAACCAAGGTACCACTGTATTTCTTTTAATTTAATTTAGGTTTCTGCTACTTCATGTAAGTAGAAACATTATAAATTATATAGGGGTAAAGACTCATTTACATATCAAAGCTTTGGAAGAGTTTCTGGCACATTAGCTAAACACTACAAAATCAGGTTATACTTTGCAATGTATGCTTCTTCTAGTCTTCCTGCTCTCCCTGTTTCCAGGAGTTAGCCCTCTGAATAGTGGATCCTGTATGCATTTAGCCTTTGCTGTTTTAATAATACCAAAAATTAATAATGTTCTGTTCTTATGTACTCTTTTCACCTTTAAAATTACAACTATAAAATCCCTTACATGTTTATTTTCTAGTAAAAAATGAAGACTCATGATGAAAGAAAGTAGAAAACTTTCATTCCTCTTAAAAATATACATTAACACACATTTGATTTTGATGAAACCAAACTGAGGTAAGGCAGCTAATCTACTAGCTTCAAGGGCCCATGAGTAGTCTCTTTTAAGGGTACAGAAAATGGTGTTGCTGAAATTGAGGATCTGGTGGTCAGACAGGATTTCAAGGAAGCTATGAACTAGTAAAGTTAGGGTGTAGTAGATCTGCTAAAACTCCAGTAATTGCCCTTAGGGTCATGGACACTACCTTTCACCTGTGGCAGATGGTGGGTTTTTTTTTCAGTCCTTGATAAATTTATTTCAGAAGGGAAAAATGCTCTTTCCTCAGTACCATCTTCCCACCAGCCTCCTTCTCACCTACCCAAACTTATCTGTACTGCTCACAGGGAAAGAAGAGCAACTAGCGTGGCTGATTGCATGGAGGATGCAACACACCAGACCCTGGACCAATATGCAATTTTACAGATTAAGCCATAGATAACGAAAGAGGTATTTTGGAGAAAAGAGGTAGAGTTTGAGTAGAACAATATTAATTAAAATTCAACTAAATGCAATGAAAGTTCTTAGGGTATTGCTTTTAAGTCCAGTTCCCAATAATTATATAGAAGAGTTAATAGTCTGTTTCATATTTTATAGTACTGTTTGGGCTCACACTGTTAGTTGGTCATGTAAATAAGTTGTGTGAAGATCTATACAAAAATATACTAGGATTTTAAGATAACTCAAATGAGCAATTCCAGTATATAGAACATTTAATTTGAAATAATTTAAAATATTCCATCATTAAGATATTTTAACCCATGCTTATAGCACCTATAGCTTAAGAAAATGTTTGAATTCCATCTCAAATTAGTACAAGTAGACAGAAATAACTTTATGTGAACATGTATTCAATTATATATGTATATATACTCAAGAGACATATAGTCAAGATGTATATGAATTTAATATATACAGGGATTTTATATACATACACATAGTGCTATATACTCATACACAGATATATATGTAAATATATATTATATATAAATATATATCTGCATATTTATACAAAACTACCTATGTGGTGAATGTGGGTATAAAATTTACCTTCACTCAGTGGTAGAATTCTCTAATTTTATTTATGGGACATATTTTGGAAAACTTTGCCCTAAAGAGACACGCTAATCATATGTTAAACAGATCTCTAGTCTCTTACTTTTTAAAAAAAAATTAAAAAATATTTTATTTCTATTCTTCCACTTTTAGCTACTGTAATCTTTAAGGCCATTAACTTGGAAAAAGAAAGCAAAATAATTCTGAGCTAGAAGATCCTGAGTATACACTTGAGCCTTTTTCTTGTCTTCAGGAAGAAAGATGAACTAAAGCTACTAAGAGAAATGGGCTGTTCTTTGCTTAAAAGATTACATTTGTGGGATATAAGTGATTTTCTTTAAAAAAAAATCTTTTCTTTACAAATAGTCACAGCCATGCATAACTAAGGTTTCTTTCTTTCTTTTTTTTTTTTTTTTGTATTGAGAATCAAACTCAGGGCCTTGCACTTAACCAGGCAGGCGCTGGCTGATGAGCTACATCCCTGGTTTTTTTCATAACCAAGTTTGTAGATTGCTTCCAATCTATTTTTTTTTTCTCCTAGAAAAGTTTTCTCCAAATTTAATAGTAGTAGCAAGTATGGCCAAAAGAGAAATGTGTTATGTGAGGATAAGACTATTTCAAATATTTACATCTTTTCAGCAAAATGTTTGTAAGTTTCTTGGGAATGTGGCACTTTCTCTTACAGCACACCCAAAGCCTTGTGTTCTTTCTTTCTTTCTTTCTTTCTTTCTTTCTTTCTTTCTTTCTTTCTTTCTTTCTTTCTTTCTTTCTTTCTTTCTTTCTTTCTTTCTTTCTTTCTTTCTTTCTTTCTTTCTTTCTTTCTTTCTTTCTTTTTTTTCTTTTTTGTGGCACCAGGGAGAAAAAGCACAACCTTGTGCTTGCTAGGCAGGCACTTAGGCCACTGAGCCAAATCCCCAGCCCTTGTTTTTTCTTCTGTAGAAGTCTTGTCATTTGGAAATTTCCAAAGCCTCTCATAGTTCCACTTTTGTGATCTTTTAAAATGCAATTTAAAAAAATCCCTGATTTACTAAATGTAACAAGTTGTTAAACATTACTAACAAATATGCCAAGTTAGGTCCTAAGTTTGAGTTACCTACTTTTACTAAAAAATTTAAGACCAAAAAAGACTAGAACATTTTACTTTCATAGGGGCCTTGCACAGAAAAGTGTACCTGTGTTATCTATGTATGTGAATAAGTATGTATTTGTTTCTTTAACTTGTCTCTTTTGTGTGTACTATATACAACTAGGAGAGGATGTTCTTCTGTTTATTGTAGTTTATCCAAGGATGTTCATAAAATAATATCTGAATTATGGAGGACTTTTATTTAAGTGGTGAAAACTGTAGTTCTAAATCTATGAAGAAGAATTCTCTGGATGAATAAATAAGAAAACTAAAAAAATTAGGAAAATATTGTAAACTCAAGTTGTGAGGTATTTCAAAAATATAGTGCCAGTAAAATACTCTTTTCCACAATTTGCAACTGCCAAATTGCTTTAGTTTTTCTTTCCTTACATTTGGAGAAACGCAGACGAGTTTGAGACAAAGGCCTTTTTGAGAATGTGAGGGTTGCAGTGTTCAGAGTCAGAAAAGGAAAGAGATAAAGCAATACTTGCATGTCTTTGTATAAGAACAAACTATTTCCTTAAAAAGTGCTTAAAAACTTTTTTTGTAGTCCTAAAAATCATTCACTTTTATAGAACACATGATTGTCTGTGTGCCTATTCTTTCCAAAGGGAGGTTTTCTTGTTTTTAAATATGAGGGAAGCATGACTTATTCAAATTAGATTTTCCATGGTGTATTTAGTTTTGCAGGTACGTTTAGCTCTAAAACTATGGTTTACTGTATTCTTGGGAGAACATGTATATAAAAAAATTCCAGGAAACCCTTTACACTCAGACGCAGTCATTTTAAACACTACACTGGGACTTCTTAATTATTGTAGCTTATTGCTTCCATTAACTGGAAATCCTTGAATTTTCTGTATCTAATTTTCATGGCTGACATCTAAGAAACTGGTCCATTATTCAAATCTTAGGAATAGCCAGATTTTTAAAGTTTCCCCAAAGCTTTTTGGTCTTTTTCTAATAAATGGTTCCTCTTACATAAGAACTAGGAATTCCAGAAGGCAGATTTCATTAGGTGTAAAGCATAACCAGAAACATACAGAATACATTCTCAGTCAACATACACAAACATTCACTCAAGAGGCAAACCAGTAATGACCCAAACATACATACATGTGCAAATGTACAACTGACAGCAAATTATTTTAGATCCTAATGTCCTCTGAATATTAAAAATGAGCTGAGAGATAGCTCTTGTGACGTTTAGTATGAAAGCTTTAGAAAGTAATTTTCATGATGAAGTAGTTTCAAATCACATCTCGTGAGTTTCGTATTGCACAGCAAAGGACCATGCTGAATATCATGCCAAAGATCTGAAACAGAAGGAACCACTCATTAGTGACTTTCAAATATGTATTATTTGATGAAAAGGTTAGCAAACTGCATAGGTCTCTAACTCAATAAGTGAGTATAATCAATAATTATTGATTGTAAATTGCATTTTTATATGTTCATTAAGGATGACACCAGGTAAAGACTTCATTATTAACTCTGCTTAAAATGCTTTACTCTGTTATTATTTTCAACAATTAATGAGACTCTGTTTTAAGAAAAGCACCCTGTTTCTGGTTTATAGAACAGTTTTGAGTTGTCATGAAATAGTGATATACTACTGGTTTTGGAATTTAATATTTTTGAGGTTAATCCCAGATCTCTTATATATTCATTTTGAAAAATGTGTTCATAAATATACCTATAGTCTAAATAATTTTCTATTGTCAGAAAAGCTTTGAATTCTTACCACAATGATCACATATTAAAAAGTAGGGCTGGGGGTCATGAGTACAATCCCCAGTACCAAAAAAAAAAAAAAAAAAGAAAAAAAAAAAAGAAAAAGTTGGGCATCTCTTCATTTGTCGTCCATTTCTAAGTGTAAATGATCCTTCACTGGCTAACTCAATAGTTTTACCAACAAGTAAACTGAAGTGTTTGAACTACAGCATTCCTGACTACTGCCTTTTGGATGGTTCTCTGAGTGGCAAAATACTTGGGTGAAATCAACCTCTATTTCCATCATTTGAATGGAAGTTTACTTCATTTCAGTCATTTTTCCTGAAATTTTGCATTCTGTGGAACCGGTTTGTTTATCTGTGCTGTTTATGAACAACTGTCATTGTTTATTTTTAAAACTTCACACCATAACTCTTTGATTCGCTCCTCAATCCAATCATAAGTCAGACTAGGATCTGTAAAGGCCAATGCAACAAGGCATAAATATCAGTGGTTCTAGAAGGGCAAGAGCAGATGAAAATAAGGGGATAGCCAGGAACAAGAATATGCTTCTGAGTGACGAAACTCAGTGTCAGTGTGTGACAGGGGAGACACCTAATGGACATTTGCTTAAATGATTACACTGTGCAACCTGTGCCTCATTGAAAAAGAACTAAAGAAGAAACTCTGAAGGTGCTGATCCAGACAGCCAACCTACACATTTTCCCTTTCCATGTGTTACAGTTTGGATCTTAAATGTCCCTCAAAGGCTCATGTCTTGAAGGATGGTCCCCAGCTGATGGTGCTCTTGGGAAGTGGTGGAACCTTTAGAAGGTGGGTCCTCGATGAAGGAAATGTAGTCATCGGGGGTGGGCCCTGAAGGGAATTCTGGGACCCTAGCCCCTCCTGTCTTTTACTTCTGGCCACCACGTGGTGAGCAGTTTTACTCTACTATGTACTCTCCACCATGGTGTGTTTCCCATTATGATGTTCGGTCTTGCCCGTGACCCAGAGCAACCAGGTGAAGTGGCCACAGACTGGAACCACTGAAACACTAAGCAAAATAAACCTTTCCACCTTTTATATTATCTCAAGTATTCTGTTACAGTGACATAAAGCTAACAAACCAGGGTTGTAAGGTGCATACAACCTCTATCTCATCCTGGCTGTACTCTGGGGGAATCCCTCAAAAAGAAAGTTCTTTAGTCTCAACTGTGCCACCATGAGTCAGGGGTGACTGCCTCTAGGCTACTCATTAGTTGAAACTGTAGAATTCTGTTACATAGAATGTTTTCAAACTTCCTGCTTCCGGACTGTCCAGGGGAAGCTGCAGAATTGCAACTAGGCTAACTCCAGAGCAGGTAGAAAGAGTCTGAGAGATGTCCCAGGACTCAGAGGTTTTCACCATGCTATCTTTAGCTACTGCCCAACCCCTTTGTGCTATCAAGTCAGAAAAGGGGAAAGTTCTGGGTCCCCTAAAAAGTACCACTTTATGGATTTCCTCCCAATTCTTATAGCCCTGCCTTAGTACAGGCCATGGGTTAACCTATACAGAAGACTGGAGAGTAAGTGGTATCTCAGCTTTAGTTATCATCACCCTGCCTCTGGACAGTGAAAATCACCTCTTCACTTCATCTAGTCTCACTTCAACCCTTCTTTGATCCTGCACCACAGGTCTTTCTATCCCTTAAATGCTCCTCTCTGAGGATTAAGTCCAACCTCTCAGAAGGGCACACAAAATACTCAATTATGTGGATCTGAAATCCTCTCCAATGCCATTTCTTGCCACTTATACCATACCTGTCTGTGGCCAATTGTTCTCCCTGTACACTGTTTCTTTTGTATTTTAGAAGTACTGAGCCACCTATAGGTGCCTGGTATACTATGCTTCATACTTTCCCACATGCTATTCCCATTACCTGGATTTGGGTTCTGAAACATTAAAATTATATAATGAGCTGGTATTTATGGGGTGCCACATGTTTCAGACATTTTCGATGAACTAATTTGTAATAATAACATATATACAGTACCCCATTTAATTTTCACAACAATCTTAATTTGGTATTTTAAAAACCTTACCCAGGTGTGGTGATGGATCCCTGAAATCCCAGTACTCTGGGACACTGAAGCAACAGGATTGCAAATTTCAGTCCTGCCTGGACAGCTTAGTGAAAGAAAATAAAACTTAAGAAAAAGAGATGTAGTTCAGCACAAGAGACCTGGGTTCAATCCCAAGTGCCACGAAAAATCCCCATTTTACAGATGAGGAAATTGAGGTACAGAGAAATTGAGTAGTAGAGTCAGAAAAATGAATGTAGATCATGTGATTCCAGAGCTTAATTAATCACTATGGTTTACTGCCTCTTCAAATCAGAGATTAGCCGATATGTTATTTTGAATTGAAAGTCACCTAGATTCAAATTGGTGCCTTAAAATGGGAAGTTAATACAATGATAAACTAAAGTTCATAATTATGTCAGCATTGAAATATTTAACCATACTTTAGAGGTCTAAGATTGATGTATTTAATTAGTTTTGTTCTTAGAAAATGTCCTCTGAACAAATGTTCTTATCTTTTATGAAAATTATCTCTTAAAATACTGCTATCTCACTTGGAGAGAAATTAGGTGCAAAGGTTCAAGGCTTTTTAGGAGGCAAAAAAGGTAAATTCTGGGATTTTCTCACCGTGAGACCTGCAACTCCAATTCCAACAATTCCAATAAGCTGAAGCTTAACACTGATTATGGCTTCAATTTCATCAATGCAATTCTGTTTTGGAAAAAGAAAAGAATAAAAACCGATTGTATGTATAAACCACTTTTCTCCCCTGATCAGTTCTTTCTTTGGTACAGATAATCCTGTGAAAGTTAATCCATGTCAGCCTCTGTTCATATTTACTCTTGGGTAACATTGTCCTGACAACTACAAAAATGTAGTTTGGGGAAAAATATAATCCTTTCCTTTTGGTGGGAATTTTCTATATAGGCCAGTTGCTGCTTAAGAGCCCTGAAATCTAGCTAAGGAAGCTATTTCTCTAGGATCTGAGAGATTTTAAAATTTGAGACTTCTTCATATTTCAGCAAAGAAAAATAAGAACAACAGCTCTAGAATAACAATTTTTCATTTTCATGTTTTTATCAAGAGTTTAAAAGACTTTCTATATACTTGATCAAATTTATTATGCAAAGTAGGCATTACCTACTAAGGAACTAAAAACCTTGTACAGGGTTAAACAAAGCCATGCCTTAATAAAGCCAGGTCTTGGGAGTTAGAAAACATTCTCTCTTGTGGTGGCTGTGCTGTGCTGTGGGTCCCTGTCCTTATGCCCCTAGCAGACCCATAAAGCAGTGTTTAAAGCATCTTTGCAGAGATGGGAAAATTGGATAGGGAGCAGAATAGGTCACTTGTAACCCTTATATGTTTCACCAGTACTATGGTTTGGAAGTGTTCCCCAAAAACCTGTGTTAGAGGCTTGGTCCCTAACCTATGAAAAGTGGGATTTAGTAGAAGGAAGTTAAGTCATTGGGGTGTGTCCTGAAGAAGGTACTGGGACCCTGGACACTTTTTCTTCTCTCTCTCTCTTTGCTTCCAAACCACCATGAGGCAGATGGGCAGTCTCTGCCCTGTGGCCATACTGTGATATACTATGCTTCCACAGCCCCAAAGCAACAGGGCCAAGTGACCTTGTACTGAAACACTGGAAACGGAGCCAAAATAAATCTTTCTTCTTTTTAAATTGATCATGTGGTATTTTGTCACAGTGGTAGTTTCAAAAGCTTCTATTTGGAGTCCTCTTAAGGAGAAGCATGCTTGCAATCCATCTACACCCTCAGACTACTAGATCCTTTGATTTGTCCCTAGTCAGCTCGCTCTGATACCCTTACAAGCTACGTGAAATCCTGAGAATGCTCCTCACATCTGCTTTCATGCTTCCATGAGACAACAAATACTTCTTGAATATCTACCTGTGTTGGCCACTGGAATATGCTGATGGATGTGGGAGACAAAAGACATGGTTTCTTCTGTTGTCAGGAAACTCAGTTTAAAGAAGGATTCATACTCACAAAAAAATTACAAGGCAAAAAAGTTTTAGAGACACTGCTGTAGACACCAGGTCCCTTATATACTGGAGAAAATGGGAGTCAACCTATATATAGCACTTCTTCCAATTTTTGTTTCTTCTCCCTGTGCTCTTACCTACTTCTTTTCTTCAGTGCTAGGCACCATTGCAGGTACTGAGCAAACAAAGGAGACAAGGCTGCCCTTCTCCTGACTTCTTGTCCTCTTTTTAGCACCAAAGAGGTGCCCTTTCCTGCTGGAAGTTAACCTCTTCTTTCATCTCTTTAGGAAGCCCCTGCTACCAACCACCTTGTTTTCTTCCTATACATTCAGCCTCTCCTCCACTGTCATTTCCCCTCACTAAATAACACCAGGCCCAAATTCAATCTAAAACAAATAGTAACACTCATAATGCTGTCCTCCTCCAGCTCTGCCCAGAGTGTCTCTTATCCTTCATAGCCACCTCCTTTTTGTGAAAAACAAACTAAAGAAACAAGTATTAACTTTACTCAGTGATAAAAGAGTGCATGGTTATTGAAGAAACTTGGAAAAAAAGACTTTAAAAAAAATAAGAAACAGCTGTACTTCCACCAATAATGCACACTGTCAGTGATTCTTACACATAGAAACCCCCCCTCTGCTTAGCATATTCGACTGTGTGCTTTTAAAACCTAAACTTACAACTTCAAAAATACCTTGTTTTACTAAAAATTCCTTAAAACCATGATTCTTAATGGCATTTCACCATGATTCTTGAAACATTTCATCATATGAAAGTACCATAATTTATTTAAACTGTCCTCTGTTGTCACATATTAGGGAGCTAAGAAGGAATAACACTGCAATGAATACCACTTCACAAGACTTTCCACATTTCAGATTCCTTTTCTGTAGAATAAATTATGAGAACTGTAGGTATGAATATACTTAACACTCTAGTCTTAGATAATCTTATTAACCTCTAAGACTATTGTATCAATTTTTTTCTGAAAAAGTTTAGTTTACATCATTCTTGCCCAATCTGTGTGTTGTTATTAAGGGGAAAAAAACCTGGCTGATTTCACAGGTTAAACAGTGGAATCTCTTCATTTATATTTGCTGTTAATTTTTTTTTTTAACAGCAGAATATATTTATTGAGAGAAAGAAAGCTTCTGTCTGAGAGAGAGACAGAAGGGGTCCTGAGCGGGTTGCCCTTAATTTTTAAGATTATTTTTAAGTGTTTATGCTTTTAATGTGCTTAATGGTAACTTGCATTCCATGCTTTATGAAATTTCTTTTTATATCCTTGACCCAGAGCCAAATACTTGAAAGAGTGCTTTCTCTTTTCGTATCTTACTTCCTGCAGCATGGGCCCTGTCCTCAGATCAAGTCCCCATTTACTTCCTTAAATGTTAAGTACTGTTGTCTTTCCAGTTGTTACTTTAGTGGCCTTGTTGGGCTTTTAGTTCCCCAAGAAGTCATCATGTTTTCAGCCTCTGTGCCATTGTTTCCACTGTCCTTTCTGTAGGCAGGCCGACCCTCTCTCTTTAATTACACAGATCAGCTGAGACATTACTTCCAGTCAGCATTCACCTGGTCCCCCAACCTCTGGCTTATCCTAAGTGCCTTTCCCTCTGTCTTTCACACCACCACAACCATTCAACAAAACACCATCCTGTACATACTTTGATTACTGCACTGTGGCCATTCTGTGTTCAATTCTCCTACTAGACTGCCAGTTCCTTGTCAGTAGGGACCTTTTCTCATTCACCTTTGTATGCACAGTGCTGGATACAAGTCAGTAATACTGATCTGACTTCTGTGGCAGCATCTGGCCTTGGCGATTATTGCCTTCTCCTCCAATGTCTTCCCATTAGTGTCTCCCTATTCATCCCT
>RJWT010000916.1:0-55253 GCA_004365215.1 Cuniculus paca
GGTTTGGCAGAAGATAAGGAAGTGTTCAAAAATGGCGAGGATGGCTCAAAAGGTCACAGGTGGTAGACTGAAGGGTCTCCTTGTGGCTAAAGCTGGGGTACTTTTAATAGTGAAATAAATCATCCTAATGGATTATAAACCATCAAATGAAATAAAAATTCAGGGGCTTATACTAACATAAATTAGTAAATAAGTGGAGAAAGAGGGAAGGCTTTCCTTACAATGGAATTCAATTATTAACCATAGGAAATGATAAACAAATGCTAAAACTAATGAATGAAATTTGACAAGAAATTTTAGTTCTTATCAAAATATCTGTCCACAAAGCCAAGGTAAGGTGACACAGGTCTGTAATACCAGCACTTGGGAGGCTGAGGCAGGAGGATGGCAGGTTTAAGGCCAACCAGGGCTACATAGTGAGACCCTGTCTTATTAAAAAACAAAACTCTCCACGTAGATTATTAATTACAAAGAAAAAAGTAATAATTTTATAACAGACAAACCTGGTAGATAATGCTTGAAATAGTTCTTTCAGTGGGTCAACAGTAGCAGAAGAGTTATTTGAATTCGAATTTCCTGTTAAAGATAAGAGAAATGGAGAACAGAAAGGGAGAGAGAACATTTCACTAGCAGAGTTACAACCAGAAATCCACAAAGAACTTTTTTAAAAAAGTAGTAGAACAACTCCAAACCTACTGACCAAGACCTTTAAATACCTGGTACATAAAATCATGCATCTTAGTATAACAATTTACATTAATCTAATCCACAGAAGTGAAATAACCATAAATGTGGGATCGATGATGAGATCAAGAGAAAGTTGGTTTCTTATTCAAAATTGGAGGTAAACATTTTGAAGATTCCACTTCAGTGGCGTTTTAAGCAAAAGTTTGAGGTACTTGTTTTCCATCTTTTTAGTATTTCTTTTAGTTACTGGTTAAGTAAATAACTTTAAAGAGATAAGGTTGTATATGTTGTGAGTGCATATGCATGAAACTAGAAGCTAATCTTAATGGGTAATAAGAGACAACCCCAGTGACATAAGCCAAGCTAACTACTGGATTTAGTTAACATTATTTGTTTTTACATGACCTGCGAAGTAATTCAAAGTTTTACCTTGTGGTCTTTGATATTTTTTCTGGAGTTTGATTGTACATTAATAAAATCATCAATCTTAGAACTAATGACAAAACAAACCCCTAAACAAACAAAAACAAAGTCCCACACCTGACCTTGACTTTCATCTTCGGCTGTTGGGACAAGCTCAGTGTTGCAAATGTGTCTCAGGAGGACCAGACCAACTAATGGCTGGCTCATCATGTCCTCTAGTGTGTAGTGACAGAACCAATATTCACTTTTTGTGCATCCCAGTGCAGGGCAGCTTCCTTTCAGCAGTGCACTAAGAGATACAAACTGAGAACAAAGGAACTGTTTAATTCTCCATGCTAGATCAGAGAGTTTTTTTTTAATGAGATAATTTGAAACTATCTTAAATATTTTCATGACATATTTTCAATACTTCATTTATTCAACAATTATGCCTGACCTGTACTGAGAAATAAGGGTGTTAGAGAAGAGTAAGAAAATTGGTCTGCTCTTTAAGTTTTTGCATGTGTCTTGGGGGAATAGAGTGTAAGGAAGGTTCTGTGATACTTCTGTTCACAAATGTAATTCTTTCCATGCTTCTGATTGCAAACTGAATTGGATGAGAACCAAATCAAATTTCACCATAAGAGCAACATTGAACCTAACCATTGAATTTGATTAGGTTCTCATCTGATTCAGTTTTTGACCAGAATTATGGAAAGAATCAAACTCATGAACCAAGGTACTACTGTACACAGGGAGGGTCAAACAACAAATGAACAAATAATAACAGCTAATATATGTTGAGTGCTTATAATGAGCAAAATTCTGTGGGGAGCACTTTGAATATGTGAATTCATTTAGTTTCCTAACAATTTTTTGATGCATTGTTGTTATTCTGAAAACAAAGGCACTGAAATATGAAGTGCATCGCCCCAAGTTGTTCAGCTGGTGAAGCATTCATGGGATGTGAGCCCACAGTCTGGGCCTAGTGCTCACGTGCTCTAGCGTTCAACTTCTGAGTAGCAACATGACGAAAATAGAATAAGGCGAGGGGCCACCCTGTGGATGGTTGCTGCTTTTAACTGGGTGAAGAAGGAGGTTCTAAGGATGTGCCATTTGAGCTTCAAAATAAGGAGAGACCTCAATGACCTCAGAGGAAAGCCTAATTACAATCTGGAGGCCAACGAGAGGGCTGCAGAGGTTCTAAGGTGCTGATGACAAGAAACAGAAAGAGTGCTAGCAAGGCAGGAGCAGTGTGTAAGGGGAGAGGCACAGACAAAGAAGGAGGAAATTGTGAGCGATCACTTAGGACCAGTCAACTGTGAATTAAGAGTTTGAATATTCTGGTGCAGTGGGAAGCAGTTGGAGACTTGGATGCAGGGAAATAACATGATCTGGTCTGCATTTGAAAAGGTACACGCCAGATGCTCTGTGGAGAACAGAAGCCCCATGAGGTGGCTTTTGCAGTAGCCAGGTGACAGATGATGTGGCCCATAGTGGCAGTGTAGTAATGGAACAGAGACAGGAAACAAACTTAGGGTAGAGCTAGGAGAGATAAAAACATTCATGAATTGTGAAGAGGGATAAAAAGAAGAGTTAATAAGATTCTCTGCTTCTAAGGAAATAAAACAGCTTTTGAATCAAGCAATTAACTTTTCCATTTTCACAGACTTGCTTTAGATTTACTTTTGGTATAATCTCTCAAGTATATGGCATAGCAAAATCATTGCTTACCAACTTATTCATTTTTACTTCTTGGAAAAATAGACTCAAATGCCATACACTACAACGTGTGAAGGGGCTTCTTCATCCCAGATGAGCAGAACCTTAGCTGAACACTTAATGAATTTTGTTATCTCAAAGGCGTGGTGGTAGGTGCTGATGTGATGAAGATATGGTCCCATTGCCCATCAAAAGTGTTCTCTCTAGCCAGAGACAAAGGGAGACAAATGGATAAATTTTAGATGCGGAGGATTCTGTTATGAAAGGCCGGGGAGTAGGATACACCAAAAAATGTGTTGAAGGAGCAGGTCTGCAGGCAGAAGAGCATCGTGTGGACATATTCTAAGTGAGACCATCCTTGGCAGAGAGAAGAGCATGGACAGAGTCCTAAAGTGTAATGTGAGCAGAAGATTACAAAAGTTCAGTATTTTTGCAGCATCAAATGCAGGGAAGAGGAGGGCAGTGAAAATTTAACCTGAAGAGTTAGTAAAAGTTGTGTGATGCAGACCTTATGTGTTATACCAAGGATTTTGCGCATTATGCTGTGTGGAGAGGTTGCATTAGATCCTGCTGGTAGCAAAGTGAGGGCATGTTGGTGGGAAGAGAGCAGAGTGTCCATGAACAAGGTATTAGCTTGAACTTGATTCAGGTGACAGCCATGTGGATAAACTGTCCAAGAATGCCCAAGAAATAGAATCAAAAGAACTTAGAGGAAAGGAGAAAGTAGTTGAGAAGAATTCCTAGGTTCCTTGTTGAAGCAGCTGGGAGGATAGTGTTGCTTTACCTAAGATAAAGAATGGTGGGAAATAACCTGGTGATGCCTGTAATCTCAGCACGCAAGAGACTGAGGCAGGAGAATTGTCATGAGTTCAAAGCCAGCCTGGGCTACATAGTGAGTTCAAACTCAGCCTGTACTGCAAAGTGAGATCCTGTCTCAAAAACCAAAAATAAATAAAAAAGAATAGTGAAAGAACAAAAGGTTTAAGGAAAAATGATAAGTTCCATTTGGAATATTTAGGTTTGAGGTACCTGTGAGATATTTAAATAGTGATAGTGAGTAGGCTTGTAGTACATAAGGCAGGTGTTCATCAGAGACATACAAACGGGAGATGTATATACGAAAGTCCTTATCTTATAACCAAAGCCATGATGATGGATGAGAGAGAAGCTGAGGGGGCTGGAAGAACCAAGCCTGAGGGTCTTGACATTTACTATTTCAGAGGAGGAGGACACATTGATAAAAGAGGCCAAGTAAAAATGATCAGCGAGTTCTATCCAAACCAGAGAAATGGAATAGGGATAGATAATGAAAGGCAAAAAAGTCACTGAGAAGGTAAATTGGTAGAATTTCTTAACTAGATATGTAGACAGAGAAGGAGAGAGGAGTTAACAATGACTCCAAAGTCTCTGACTTGGGCAATGTCATTAACTGATGTAAAAATTATTGACAGGAAAGCAAGTTTAGAGATTAGAGAATGAGTTCAGTCTTGCAATGGACTCAGGATAAAATACCCAGATGGACATGTCCAGCAGTACATTGGGTTGAGAGGTTTAAAGTTTAGCAAGAGAAGACATGTCAGAACTATGCTAGGGAACTGTCATGATAGATAACCTGAACAACGTATTTCAAACTGCTGATGTGAAGTATATAACACACAGCACACAATACAAATAAAATTCCAGGAATACTAATATACTGAACCACTGATCAAATTATGAAATCATTAACACAAAATATATAAGAATAAAATAGAGGGAAATAAATGTCTCTAAGAGATTTAATTTACTCAATTATAATCAGCCACATTCTCAGCAATGTCATCGAATGGCAATGTGAACATTTCATTAAGGTCTAAGTCGCTACATGCTATGTTCAAGGAAAATTAGTTGGTGAATTACTGCATTAATAATATTTGTGCCTAATTTGCATGACAATGTTAATGATAGTTTAAAGCTGATTTTATTCCATTTTTGATGGTTTTGAGACAGGGTTTTGCTATGCAGCCCAGGCTGGCTTTGAACTATCAGTCTTCCTACTTTATTCTCTCAAGGGCTGAAATTATAGGGATGCACTACCACAGTTAGCTGAAGCTCATTCTGTGTGTGTGTGTGTGTGTGTGTGTGTATGTGCTGTAGATCGTACCCAGGCCCTTGCACATACTCAGCAAGCTCAGTACCACTGTACTACACTCCTAGCTCCAGATTCTTTCTCTAAATGAGGTTGTATTCTGAGGTTCTGGAAAGTAAAATAACTGGAAGCAGGGGAAAGCAGTATTCAATCTATTACAGTAATCAAGAGCTAAATGGAGAGTTTTAAGTTAGCTAAGTGAGCACTGTAGCTAGGCATTCCATCCCTCCCTTCACAGAAGCTATCTATGCAGTCCATAAGCCTCCATAGATAGTTTGATCTAGTCTTGTACAGGTGATGTCCTTTACTCATCCTCTGATGCTCACATTTTTGTCTTTTGATTGACATCTATCTCATATGGGCTAATGCAGAAAAGGGGTAGTGAGTGCAGAGATGCATGTGAATTTCCCCCTGCCTTTAATTGACTAGTGAACTCTTTATTTGCTTCTTTATTTTTAACTAAAAAGAATGGCTGTGGTGTTCAGATTTCAGGACGATAGGAGAAAAGTGTGCAAAGGGAGGAGTATGGCCTGTGTTCTGCTATATTGGTGGCTGTCTGGTTTGTAATAATGTAAGTGTGGCACTACCCAAAGAATGTACAGCACACACACATGAACAGGCACCTCTAAAAAGTTGGAATATAGAAAAAAATTCAAAGGTTTAAGGTTTGTAGAAGACATATGAGATCATATATATTTGGTCTGGTTTTGATTTTTTAACCACATATGGTCAGCTTTAGCTTAGCTACTCCCAAAGTAAACTGCAGTAAGACACAAATTGGATTATTTGATCAAAGATATGTATTGCTTTCAACCAGACATGTTCCAGTTTTTTAAAAACTTTGATTGTTATTTTAGTGTCCTTATGAGTCTGTCCAACCAAAAAAGGTGTGGTCCTTTTCGATGATTAGGCATAATTGTTGGTCTTGGGGTGTGTCTTAGGGTTAGTGGTGAACTAGAATTTTAAAGTTCCCAGCCAGTCATCTGTGAATTCGAATGCTGTATTCAAAGGTGTTCCAAAGTCATTCCAAGCCTATGATCCCTGTTCCTTCTTCCTCTCAATCTCTGGAACTCTCAGTGCCTTTCTACCTGTCTTCTGTCAGGTATATTAAGGTTTTCTGCCTCAGGGTCTGTGTATGTGTAGTTCTAGCTGTTTCCTCTACTGGCATTGCCTGTCTCCTACTCTTTATCCCAGTTGTTTCATATTTATGTACAGTAACTGCTTAAATGTCACTTCCTCAGAGCAACAGGGCTTTATATGATACACCATGTAATTATAGTTGCTCCTCAAAGCTTGTCATGTATGCACATGCTATAGTTGCTATCTGGCCAACTAGTAATAAGTTTTGTCTTTCTGACAAAGCCAATTTAAATGACCTAACTCTAGGTGAAATGGGATTATATAGATGGAGAGTTATGTTACTGGTATTTGTATCAGGAAGGTACGTATTTTAGAGTAACTTTTAATCTTTCTGAAAATTCTGAGAGGCTTTTCATTTTAAGATGATTTTATTGCTTGCTTCCGAAAAATTATTAGACATTTGCCTGCTTACAAAGCTAATCTTTTCCGTTTTTCTTTTCTTTTCTTTGCTTTTTTTATTTTGAAACAGGAGTCTCACTGTGTTGTCTGGGCTGACCTTGAATAAGATATATAGTTTTATGCATAGGCCGTTAACTCCTGGGTGCAGCAATCCTCCCACCTCAGCCTCCTGAGTATGGAGACTACAGGTATTTGCTACTGTACCTGGCATATAGGTAACACTTTAAAAACAGAATTACAGTCCTATAATTCTGGGGAAACAATTCCATAGCTCTTGGCACACAGTAGTTCTTTTGTCCTATGTGCACATTTGAGAGGATATATTTTCATGGTCTATGCATGAAACTATATATCAGAGAACTGTTAACATTCAAGCTTACTATCATAATGTGTATTACAATGACCTTATTACCTTTGAGCATAGCTAAATTGGTCAAGATTCTCCAGAAGAAAGAAACAATAGGAGATATAGATACATGAGAGGTGATTCATTGGGGAAATCAGTTCATACAAATCTAGAGGTTGAAAAGTCTCACTGTAAACTGCTGCAAGCAGGAACCAGGGAGACCAGTAGCATAGCTTAGTGCATGTTCAAAGGCCGGAGAATGAGGGAACTTGATGTTGTAACCCTCACTCTGAAGCCAAAATTCTGAGAAATGGGGGAGTGCTGTTGCAAATCCTAGCTTCCAACAGCTGGAGAAGCTGGAGTTCTGATGTCCCAGTAGTGGAGAAAAAGGGTGCCCCAGTTCTAGGAGAGTTTGCCTTGCCTCCGTGCCATTGTTCTGTCTGGGCCTCAGCTGACTGAGTGGTGCACCTTAGGTGAGGATGGATCTTCCTTACTCAGTCCATTGATTCAAATGCCAATCTCTTCTAGAGCCACCCTCTGTGATGTAGTCAGAAAAAGTACTTCACCAGTTATGTGGGTATCTTTAATCTACATGAGCTGACACCTGAAATTAACTGTCACAATTGTCATTTATTTTCTAAAATCTGTAAGCATCTGCTAATGGCCTCCTAAGTATTAAACACTGTATCATGCATGGAGTGGGTCAATACTGCTGCACAAGAGTTCTCAGTGCAGGAGGAAAGAAAATAGTTAACGGGACATAAATAATACAAATACATAGTAAGCAATAATACAAACAAATAGGAAATAAATAATAGAAATATATAGTAAACAGGAAAAGAAACAGACTAAAGCTTGATAAGTGCTATAGTAGAGGTAAAGAAAAAGTGAATGGAAACTGAGAGTGGTGGGTCACATCTATATTTCCAACACTCTGGGAGGCTGAGGCAGTGGAATTGCAAATTCAAGTCTAGCCTGGGCAACTGTCTCAAAATACAAGATTTTAAAAGGCCCAGGGACACAGCTCAGTGTGAAGGCAATAGGATCAATCTATAGTGCCATCAGCGAAGTACAAGGAAGAGGAACAGATGGTAGAGGAGGAGAAGGAATAGAAGGAGAAGGAGGAGGAAAGACAGAAGAATGAAAGAAGGAGAGGAAGAAAGGGTAGGGGGAAAAGGAAGAGGGATCGGAGGGAGGAGGAGGAATGGAAACACATCAGAATTAATTTCACTGATTGAGTTGGATTTTACAAGTCAGTGATAGACTAATCAGTGTATGCATCTCAGGAACAAATATTTATACTGATAAATTATGCTTGGTAATAATTAATTACTAAAAATATTAGATGGCTTAAATTCCTGAACCAAGCACTCAGAGCAACATTTAACTTTTAGTGACTAACCATGTTAAAAATGAATCAGGTGAGTTATTTATTCGCTGTGGTTTTTCAGTGTGGTTTTTGTTGTTGGTTTTTTGGGTTTTTTTTGGTTTTGATGTTTGTTTGTTTGTTTGTTTTGGTTTCCTAGGAGTTTTAATGCTGGGGATCAAATGCAGGGTCTAGAGCTTTAGGCCAGTGCTCTACCAAGGCACTGTATCCCCATATCTACTTCTTGCCTTTTAAATATTTATCTTGAAAAGAAATATTTACTAGTTCTATTGGGCATTACTTTTGTTAGATGCCTAGTATAGTGCCAGAAATTTAAACTGAACCAGCTGGGCATGGTGATGCATGCCTGTAATTCCAGCATTTGGGAGGAAGAGGCAGGAGGATCACTGAGAGTTCAAAGCCAACCTGGGTTACACAGTAAATTCATGGCCAGCCTGGAATACATAACAAAACCCTGTTTAAAAAACAACAAACAAACAAACAAACAAACACCAAAAAAACAAGCATGGTGGTGCACACCTGTAATCCCAGCACTCAGGAAGCTAAGGCACAGGATCGACAAGAGTTTGAAGACAAGCTGGGCGTGGTGGCTCACGCCTGTAATCCCAGCACTCGGGAGGCTGAGACAGGTGGATCGTTGTGAGTTCGAGACCAGCCTGGGCTACAAAGTGAGCTCAAGGCCAGCCTGAATGGCATAGTGAGACCCTGTCTCAAACACAGGGCTGGGGATCTAGCTCAGCGGTCTAAGTGCCTGCCCGGCAAGCACAAGGTCACGAGTTCAATCCCCGGTGCCGCAAAAAAAAAAAAAAAAAAAAAAGGAGTTTGAGGACAGCCTGGGCTACATAGAGAGACCCTGTCTCAAAGCAAACAAACAAACACACAAACAAATGAACAAATGAAAACACCAAAAAAATCTGAACCAAAAGTTAGTTATTATCTACTCCAGTGCCTTCTCTTAGCTCTATGTCCAGGCCCTAACTCAGTTCTAGATATATAGCTGATGTTCAAGATAGATAGATAGATAGAATGTTAACATAAAAATTAATATATATTCCATACTATTTATCATATATATATGTATATATAAAGAGAGAGAGATAATAAAGTCTAATATTTACACCCAAAAGGCTGACCACAGGAAAAACAGATCATACCCTCTCTTCCATAACTAAATATAAGGTAAACAATTATACACAACTCAGCTTGTTTTTTTCATGTGAATATATGTCAGTGAGGGAGACATTTTACAGTTTGTTCAGAAAGTTGTAACTCAAGGCTCCTGGAAAATAAGTCAGCTATTGTAATATTATATAATGTCAGCACTGTTTTAGGTATTGTTTTTCCTATAGGCTGTAATTTAATTAATTAATTTCCTATACTAGTATGACAAGCCTATGATACATTGGTTTAAGCAATTAAATTCTGTGTTATTTTAAAATTTGTATCAATGTAAAGATCAAGGGAAGCCAGGTGTGGTGTCCCACGCCAGTCACCCTAGGAGTTTGGGAGGCTGAGGCAAAAGAATCACAAGTTTTAGTTCCACCTGTGCAATTTAGCAAGCCCCTGTCCCAAAAAATAAAAATACTAAGGGATGGGGATGAAGACCTAGTACTGCCAAAAAAATTGATTGATACAGTAAGCACATGTCAATACTTTATTTTTACATAGCAGGAAATGCAGTTAGGAAGCAGATGGAAAACTTTTTAGATTTACCAAAAGTCAAGGAATATAAAATAAAAGTTCAGGATCCTACTTTTTCTTCACAATTGATGAAGATAGAATAGATTATAAAGATGGGAAGATCAGTAAGTAGCAAATATCCAGTTCTCTTTTTTAAACAAGTCCTTCTGTAGAAAGCATATTCCTTGGAAAAGTTTAGTTATTTAAGTTTTGAAGTCTGAGCACTTCACATGCTAAAATGCACCCTACCACTTAGCTACATTCCAGCTTGCCTAGCACTCTTGATTCATAATTTCTTCCTGTGTAAAATAATGATGTAGACCCAGGATTCTTAAGAGTCTTTTTAGCTCCAAGACCTACTAATTATATGAGAATGCAAATACAGGCTAGAGGTATTTTTGAAGGCCCATTAAGGCTCTAAATATGTGCTTTTATAAGAAAAACACAAGGGCTAACACCAAAAAGTTACATACTAGGGAGGAAACAAGGAATGATTAAAATATAGTATTAGCCCAGAAGGCAATAGGTGATCATAGTTAAATGTATATTTAGCAAAAAATGCTGTCATCACAAAACGAAAAATAAAACACACACATGCCACACACACACACACACACACACACACACACACACGACCAAACGAAAACATGGAGAATGATTAAATTCCATAGTCTACAGTTATGCATTGGCTTAAAGTTTCAGTTTCCATTTCCTTAAGCAAAATGAATCATTCAGCTTTTGCAATATTTGGAAGAAACTCACTCCAAATTACCTTGTAAAGAGAGACTTACTTTATGACCAGGATTACAAGATTAATCCTGTAACCAGTGATACAGATCTCAGCATCCAATTAATAAAATTGTACACTTCCTAATAAAGTAAGAAGAGACTTACTTCACAGCCTGGTCTGAAAAAACAACCACATGCTGAGTTTTTAGCAAATTACGCATGATGGGATAGTTCTATTAGATGGAAGTTTCACTGACTTTAGAAATTCTTTGATCATCTACTTCACACTAATTGCATGTCACTAAACATTTTTTCATAATCTTTTATAATAACGCTCTGTTCATATGTGTTCTTATAAAATTTCCCCTCTCCCAGCCCTCTGAGTCATGTATCCTTTTCTAATTAAGGCCTAAATTGAGTTCTATGAACCAAGCCCTTAATTCTTGAACTCAGTGGTGTTGTGGGCACTCCTGGCATGCCAAAAGACCTGAATGTTCCCTGCTAAGCAAAAGACTTTCTGACTTTAGGTGATGCTTTCCTTCCAACCAGGTTGTAGGTGGCCTCATGGGTCAGAATTTGTGAAGAAACTCAAACCTGAATCATCTTTAAGCCCAAAATATGCACCATACTCAAGAATTATTTATCATACCGTGTTTGGTACTTTTCTGTCCACTTTCTGGTCAGGCCATTCAGTGGTAAAGAGGAGATAACTATGTTCCCTATTTCACCTATCTCCAGGGCTAGTACTGCTATGGTGCTACTGTTGAGATTGTAGTAATGTTACAACTTTTTGAGGGGTGTGAACTTCACTTAGCTCAGTTCATTCTGTGAGACTGAGACAATGAGAATTATTTTGTGTCCAATCTTATTGATGAGAAAACTAAAGCTCAACTTAATTAAGTGAATTACCTGGCATCACAAATAAGCAGCAGCAGGACCTAATCTGTCCACTGTTCTAAAGGTAAACCCTACTTTTTTAACAGTATCACCCTACCACTTGTTCCCTCCTGAAGTGATGATGGGAGGGAAGGGAAGAAATTAACAGTCTAAATTATATTCTGAGTAATTATAACTTTATTTAATATGGCCATAAATCATACTTTGTCATTTACATTTTCTCATACTTTAGAAAAGAGTAAGAAACTTCTCCACCCTTCCTTCGCAAATCAAAAATATTTTTTAACGTGGGAAGGAGGCACATGCCTGTAATCCCAGCACTCTGGAGACTGAGGCAGGAGGATTGCTACAAGTTCAAGGCCAGCGTGGGTTACATAGTGAGTTTAAGGCCAGCCTGCACTACATAGCAAGACCCTGTCTCAAAACGAACAAACAAACAACTTAAAAAAACTCTAGATTTGCAATGCCTCTAACAGAGAAAGTCATTTGTAATAGTGGGAAAGCTTTCAGATGCCATGCATTGTGTTCAGAAGATGATTAGTACAAAGAAATGCTCTGGTTGTCCCAGAAATCACATTTATTACACCTAAAAGTGAAGTCAGGATATTTATCTGAAAGATCTTTCTTAGAAATGCTGAGTTACAGATCATAACAACCTTAGGAGGTAATGAGACAATGTACTTTGTTTTTTAGAGGGCTCTTTCTCTGTTTTAAAAAAATATGAAACTTCTAATTTGCTAATGCGGTAAATTATTATATTACAGTCATTCTCGGGTGGTGTGACTTTTGCTTAGCTTCATTTATATATTAATCTATTTAAACATTTACTGCACTTATATTACTATGCTGGATTCTAGAATGTAAAGCTAAGAAGAAACAGAACTAACAGTATGGTGTGAGAAATATAAATTAGTAATAAAAAGTACTTCACCTATATTTAATAGTAAATTTCTAAATATATAAGGTTAATTATTCCATGTGTGTTTTGGCTTTTAGACAAAAGATTGCCGGATCTGTTGCATTCAAGGACTATTTTTGCTAAAAAGTTTGTGTCAAATATGGTTGCATATTGTACATATGTCCACTTACATGTGGATGACTAGAAGGATTTTGTGAACACTTAAAATATTTTATTTCTATTCATCACAGTTTTGAAAAATATTTTAGCTGGCAGGTAATAATTGCACATATTTGTAGAATACTGTATATTTTGGAAGACGTATACAACATAGAGTGGTAAAAAATCAGGGTAATTCATATATCCAACGCTTCAAACATTTATAATTTCTTTGTGTTGGGAACATTCAAAAGCCTTTCTTCTAGCTATCCTGAAATATACAATAACTTATTGTTAACTATAATCATCTGACTGAACTATAGAATACTAGAATTTATTCTAATTGTATTTTTGTACCCAATAACCAATCTCTCGCTTTTCCCCTCCCCAACACTTGTCTTTCTCTGGTAACCACTATTCTATCCCCTGTTTTTACGAGATTAATTTATTTAACTTCTATACATAAATAAGAACATGCAGTATTTGTCTTTCTTTGTCTATTTCATTTAATATAATGTTTCTAGGTCACCCATGTTGCCACAATTGACAAAACTTAATTCCTTTTATGACTGAATAATGTTCTACTATGTATATATACCACGTCTTCCATATTATCCATTCATCCAGATAATCACTGGGCACTGTGATTCTATATCTCAACTATTGTGAATAGTGCTGCAATAAACAAATTGTAAGTGCAGCAATCTCTTTGCCATACTGATTCACCAGTTTTTGTTAGTATACTACTTTCTAAAAATCCTTAAGAATTAGAGGTACCTGACTTTGGAAAGCTATTACTTTTTTTGTTTGTGTTTTGAGGTGGGGGTTTCCTTAAATTATAAAGCTGGTCTAACACTTGCAATCCTCCTCCCTCTGCCTCCCAAAAAGCTGATAGGAGCACACTATCGCACCTGGCTGAAACACTTACATTTAGCTTATACTCTAATATGTTAAAACGTCCTGCTGGGTATGAGATGCATGCCTGTAATCCCAGAATTTGGGAGGCTAGGACAGAAGATTCGAAACTAGAGGGTCAGCCTGAACCATGTAGCAAGACTGCATCTCATTGAAAGGAAAGAAAGAAAGAAAGAAAGAAAGAAAGAAAGAAAGAAAGAAAGAAAGAAAGAAAGAAAGAATTCTTATTAGGGTTGGGGGTGTAGCTCAGTGATGCTGGCCTACCATGCCAATAAATAAATAAATAAAGTTTTAGATGCATATGGAAAGTTTGAATACAAAGCAATAATAATAGTTTAAGAAGAGCAGTCTCCTGAATTCTAGCCAAAGTAACTCCGTTTTGTAGTGAGCTACTGTTTAGCACTCTGCTGGCCCTCGGCAGGTGCTGGGGCTGTGTGCCAGACTGCAGCAAGGTCATCCAACACTGACGCTTGGCAGTGCTTCCTAAGACTGGTGGAGTTCCAAATGAGGATGGAGTGGGAATGGAGTACAAATAGCTTTTTCCAAGGACTCATGTCTTTTACTTCTGCTTTTTGCTATTTACCTGAGAGGTCTATAAAACCAGTGGTTAGCAAAGCAGGGTTGGAAACTTCAGTAATGCCACAGTCCACAAGTTGTCCACTGCTCTGTAAGTAACCCCAAGTCAGCTCATCTACTTGACAGACAGGACTTGCTCAAGTCATTCTTGGACTGTTAGTACCTTCTAGCACTTCAGAAGCAGACATTTCTTTTTACATTTCCTAGAAACAGAACAACTGACTTCACAAACCATCTTCATATATTCAGCAATAACAAATGAAAACCCCAAATATTTCAAGGTATAATGTTGAAAAGACATTAGCTTGCAATCTACTTAAATTCAATAATGTGTTGCATTCATGCTGGGAGGATGTTATTATTGGAGGGGATGGTGGCAGTGAGTTTACAGAGATAGGACTTTTCTGCCTTTCAGGAGGGAACACTCACATAGCTCCAAATAATACATTGTGGAAAACAGTACCCAGGAGTACACTGAGAAACTCTGCTAAGTATGTCATGAATCTTCTCCACCAGGGGCATGGAGGTGGGACACTTAGAGTGGAAGAAAACTCATGGCATGGTAATACTTGCTTTGAACCTTAAAGAGAAAAGGGGAGGTACAGAAGTGACAAAAGAAAATTTGCCACACAAAAATCACAGTACTATAGAAGATCCTAAAACTGCATGTCTCCAGTAAATTGCCATCTAATTATTCAAAACAAGATTAGGTTTTTAAACACCTGTAGAGATCTGACATCTCACCTTTAGTCAATCTAAAATAGTTATATGTATCTAGGGATTGAACTCAGGGTTTATATATGCTAGGCAAGCACTCTACCACAAAGCTACATTTCCAGTCTCTCTTAAAAATATTTTATTTTGAGATAGGTTCTCACTAAATTGCACAGGGTGGCCTCAAACTTGCAATCTTCCTGCCTCATCTTCCTAAGTAGCAGGGATTATAGGCATGTATCACTCTACCTGGATCACAAAATAAAATTAAAAACTAAAAGAAAAAAAATCAGTCTAGCATTATAAAAAAACTTCTCTCTTAAGACTGACTAAAATCTGCTGATTCAGTTTAATCTTACTAGCATGAATGTCAATCATCTCTGAACAAAGAATTCCTTTCTTTTTTTTTTTTTTTGGCACCGGGGATTGAACTCATGACCTCACACTTGCCAGGTAGGCACTTAGGCCACTAAGCTAGTTCCCTAGCCCTTGTCTTTTTGAGACAGGGACTCACTATGCCGTTCAGGCGGGCCTTGAGCTCACTTTGTAGCCCAGGCTGGTCTCGAACTCACAACGATCCTCCTGCCTCAGCCTCCCGAGTGCTGGAATTACAGGCGTGAGCCACCACGCCTGGCTCATTGTTCTCTTTCTAAATGTAACTTTTCATAAATTTGAGGAAGGTAACCTGGGGTAGGCAAAGCTTTGGTCTAAAGTGTACGTGTACACCTTCTTCAGTGTAGAATGCTCAGCTTCAGTTGGACCTTCTGGCTCCAATGCCCAATCAAGGCAGGACTTTCCCCTGGGCAAGGGAAGGGGAAGCATAGAACCTTGTCAAGCTGTGTACATAAGCTATGCTGTGAGATCAGGATACAACTGAAGTAGAATAATGGAGAGTGAAAACTAACCAGATTTGCATTTTTAAAAAGATCACTCTGGTAGTGTCTGATTAATATATTGGCATGGGCAAGATGAAAGACAGGATGTTATCTTGTAAGTAATGTGATGACATGAGTGAGAACTGAGGTCTTGGATGAAATTGTAGGAGTGGAAAGTACCTCACAGATTTTAGAAGGCCTTGGTAAGGTTATTATAATTTGGCTTTTGGAGGGAGTATTCTAAAGTTTCTAGAATCAAGAGCATCTGGATGTGTCTTAGTTACTTTTTTGTTGCTGAGACAAAATATCCACTGCCCAAAGTTAAAGAGAGGAAAGGTTTACTTAGTTCACAATTTGTAGAGGTTTCAGTCCATAATTGGCTGGCTCCAAGGAAGGGTAGCACATGACAGAGGGGCAACAGTTCATGGTGGTGGAGTACACCAAAAGCAGCTAGAGAGAGATTTAACAGCTTCTTTCTGCTTCTTTTATATTCTATCCAGACTACAGGGATTAGGGCAGTGCCAATCCAATCAGTGGACTGATCCAGCAATCACCCACCTTAATCCCAAGCATCCTTAATCTGAGCATTGCACTATGAATCAATCACACAGTCTAGATTCAACTACTTCTGAAGAAAACTCTGAGTGCATTAGGCTTTGAGGGAACATTTAGACACAAACCATAACAGGGTGGATGGTATCATGCACTTAGCAATATAAGAGAAGTTTCATGGAAGATAGTATTGAATTCTGGTTTGGGTTCACAGAAGTTTTAAAACCTGTAAGACTTCCAAAGGGAGATTCTAGTAAGCTGTGCAATGTGTGAGTTTGGACCTCAGGAGAGAGGTCTACATCTATGTCAGAGATATAGAGTTGAGTATTTAAAACATTAATTGTATGAAAAGTAACAAAAAAGGGAAAGTGAGAAAAACAGAGAGGGTTAAGTTCAGAACTACAACATTTAAGTAGTAAACACAAGAGGAAGCCACGTAAGACCAAGACTACAGGTTGTTTCCTATTTTTGTATTTTTGGTCTCCACTGGTATATTCCATACTGTGAGTGTTTTTAAAAAGTTATAGGACATTACTGACTTGTCTGGAAATCAATTGCTAGTGGTTGTATTTGTTTTCTTTTAAAATATGTCTTTGGGCTGAGGATGTGACTCAGCATCAGTAAACAACAAACAAACAACATATCTGGAGAGTCTTTCCTTATTTTAGAACTTTATTGTTTAAAATTGAATTATATATTGTATTCTTGTTTTTCTCTTAGTGAATTTGCTCACACTTTATTGACCGTTTTTGTAAAATCTTAAAGTAATTTAATAATCTAATTATATCTACTAGGGAAATGAGAATTTTGATCATTTTTGCTGTTATTATATCTGTAGTGCCTAGAATTGTACCTGGTGCTTATGGTAGTAGGTGCTTAACAAATATTTTGAATAAGTGAATATTATGAACCACTGGTAAACTTACTTTCTCTAAATTTCACAATATTTATCATTTGTTATTTGTTGATAAGTATAATCAGAACATGAATTTAGAAAGTAAGACAAAGGAAAAAAGGGAGAATAGGAAGAAAAGGTAGAAAAACAAAGAAGATAAATAGAGGGTGTTGGAGGACAAGACCATAAAAGGGAAAACTTTAAGTTCCTACTTAATTCAAGAGAAATATTTATTTTTCTATATTTTTAAAAAGCAAATCATTTGAGGCCAGGCGTGGTGGCTCACGCCTATAATCCCAGCACTCAGGAGGCTGAGACAGGCGGATCGTTGTGAGTTCGAGACCATCCTGGGCTACAAAGTGAGCTCAAGGCCAGCCTGAATGGCATAGTGAGACCCTGTCTCAAAAACAAGGCTGGGGATCTAGCTCAGCAGTCTAAGCGCCTGCCCAGCACGCGCAAGGTCATGAGTTCAATCCCCAGTGCCGCAAAAAAAAAAAAAAAAAAAAAATTAAAAAAAAAAAAAAAGCAAATCATTTGACTCATCATATTCCTTGCAGTGAATATGTTTGGGAGCATATGAATGAGACATTATTTCAAAGATTACTTGTATAGGCAGCACAGTGGATATTTGGCATATCTGTCTTATCAGAATCTTTTGAACACTCATTCTCAGATTATGAATACAAGCTCTGCAAACTGGAGGGTATAAATCTCACTTTTCCCAGACTCTTGGGAATCTGAGGTACCCAGCATATCTTGGAATTGTGACCTAGCAGCACATATGCAACGTTTTGATTCAAAGGAGAACATTGTAAGGAAAGAGGATTGAAAAGAGTTGATCAAGGGTATAAGCCTGGTCAGAAGGCACAGAGCTATCAGCAGCATCAGGGACAAAGATTCTGGTTTTAGTGTTTGTACTCAGTGTCCCCAAGGTTTTATGGACAATTTCTTGGTGGCTTTGGGGATAGTTCCAAGCAGTGTTAGCCTTTGAGCATGATTGATTCTTTTCTGTTAAAGAACTTGCTAAAATGAATTGGTTCTGCTTATAGTGGAAAACATTTATTAATATAACAATTTGTAAAATGAATTTGTATTATGATTATTTGATACTGTGGATTGAACCCAAGGTCTTCACACTGAGTTATATTCCCAGCAGCTCCCCAAATCTTTTTTTGCACTTATTTTAAAAATTTTTGAGGCAGGGTCTTGCTAAGTCACTAAGTTGCCTAAACTGGACTTGAATTTGCAGTCCTCCTGTATTTCCATCCATCTACAGGTCTACACTCTTGCGTTTCCCTAATTATTGTAGAGGTCTGACATAAAATAAGAAGTGCTTCATATGCACAAAATAAAAATATATACTGAACCTAATACATATTTTTGCCCATATTTTCCAAGAAGACAAAATAAAAATAATGCTGAGGCATCTCTAAAAACCTAGTTTAAAAGGAAGTTTGCAGTACAGGAAAGAGCATTGTCTTCTTGTCCAAGTTCAAATACAGACCAATCCTGATCTTGGACCCCTCAGAACTCAATTTTCCGACAGATAAATTTAGGGTGGGGCTAATAATAATAGCTATTATTTATTGCACACATATTTTGCCAGGCATGGCTAAGAAGAGACAAGTAATATTATTATCCTAGACTAAACAAGAAGATGTAAGAGGCAGTGACAGAGTTGAACTACAGACTCAGACTTACTGTTTGGAAAGCTATCCTCCTGATCTCTCATTAGGTGATCTCTTTAAAAAAAAAATCTATAGTTTGTAATCCCAGATGAGACTCAAGGAAGATATAAAATGACTTTCACAAGCAATATTATGATATGTAGGTATGTATGTGTCTGTCTCTCTGTCTGTCTGTCTGTCTCTCTGTCTGTCTTGGTTACTTTTCTCTTGTTGCTGAGACAAAATACCTGACATCCAAAGTTAAGAAACAAAAGGTCTATTTAGCTTGAAGTTCATGGAGGTTTCACTGTAATCAGCTGGCTCCAAGGCAGGGTGGCATGGCACAGGAGCAACAGTTCAATGCAGCAGAAGACAGCAAAAGCAGTAAGAGCAAAGAGGAGCAAGCCTCTTTTCCTCTCTTATACTTTAAGCAGGCTACCCACCCACACCATCTCTGTGCCCTCCTCTTGCAAAGGTTCAGAATGTTTACAAAGTGAGGACCTTTGCCCCCTGCTGAGTTACTTAGTTAAGCTTCTAAACTTTGCAGTCCTCAAGTTAACACAATTGTAACACCAAATAAGACTCAAGAAAGATATAAAATGACATTCACAAGCAATATTATGCTATGTCTCTCTCACTCTCTCTGTCTCATTCTCTGTCTCTGTCTCTGTCTCTCTTTTCTCTTCAAACAGGGATTCATTATTTTGCCCAGGCTGGTTTCCAACTCCTGGAGTCAAGTAATCATCCTGCTTCAGCCTTCTAAGTAGCTAAGGCAACAGGTAAGTTCTACCAAGTTCAGCTGATATATTTGTTAGATTACTCTGATCATGCACTTGTGTGTCACAGCAATATTAAATTATTATTAAAGTTTCTAAATGCTTACTCTCAATTTCTATATGTATATTATCATGAACTGATAATATGTAGTTTTTAGATGCTTATGATTAACACATCTCACTTTGAGTAGCACAGTTTCTAAAACATTTAAAATTATTGCATAGTATAAAGAAGAACTAATGACAACAATCCCGTGAGGAGTGGAAAATAACACCACTCTGGGGCAGTTCATTCCCCATTCAGTGGCTCTATTAATCTAACTGCCTGTAGAAACAAAGCAAGCTCTGCAAGATGAATGCTATGAAACTGCCAGCTCACCATCACATGTGACCAATTATAGAAACTTGTCTTTTACTCAGACTTTATATTATTCTCCTATAGCTAGTCAGTCATCAGCAAGTCTTCAGTTCTTGTTTACCCTACCTCTCACACTTGCCTTCTTTTTACTGCCGTCTCCTTTGTTCATGGCCACAGAATCATGACTCCTGCCCTATCACAAAAATCTTCATGCTGCCAGTATCTGCTCTTTTCTTTCTTTTTCATCATTTAGAAAATGAAATGAGCAGAGACTAATTTTAAGATGTTCTCTCACTCTGTCATTTCATGACTTATCCCCTGCTGTTCGTATTGATTCTCATTTCATCCGCATAAAAGACCTAAGTTCTGTATTATCCTAATATAGAGTGTGTCTGTTCTACAAAAATAAGAGTAAAAGGGAATCTAGTTTGTATGAAAAATATTGGCAACTCAGATTTGGAAGGTACAGCCAGGCTCAATATGCTGATCACTGAGAATCTTAGCTAGTCTGTACTGGTTTTTTTTTAAGAGAATAAAACAAAAAACAAAACAAAAGAAAACAAAAAATAGAATAAAACAAATCAAAACAAACCAGTGAAAGTGATACAGGATTTCAAAACAAGATAATAGGAAATCAACAGTGGCTACCATGATGCCTCTTGTTATCTTTAAAATAGCTCCCCATACCATCAGACCTAATAAAATCAAACAAAACAGAACAGAATAAAACCAATCAAAACAAAGCAATGAAAATGATACAGGATTTTAAAATAATAGGGAATTAGCGATGGCTACCACCTTCCCTTTTTAGATGTTTCCTCCTCTTTCAGTTTCACAATATCTATTATGCACTTGGATCCCACTAACTCCTTCAGTTTTTTATGCTAGAGAGACATGATGTTCACCTATGTGAGTGTAAACCATTTTACTCAAGAGCATGTTCTCACATTGCTTCCATTTGCCTACAAGAGCCTGTGATTATCCTTCTTTATAGCTGAGTAGCTTTCCCTCATGTAAAAATACTGTATCTTTCTTATCCATTCTGTGGTTGATGGGAAAACTACCACTGCTTTTTTCTGGTTCCCTGTTGCATTGAGCATTGTTTTCTCTCCTTCAGCTTTCAGTCTATGAATTTCCTTTTGAGCTAGTGTGTTTCTTGTATACTGCATATTGATGGGTCTTGTTTCTTGATCCACTCTCTCTGTGTTTCTTTTTATTGGTGAATTGAGGTCATCTGCATTAATGGTTACAGCCAACATGCACTGGTTCATCTCTTCCATGCTTTCTTCCTGCTGTTGACTCCCTACTTTTCCCCTGCATTCAACTGTCTGCTCTACTCAGTGATCCCACTCTGCTGCTCTTCCTGAAACCATGGTCATTTTTATCTTTCTCTAGAATGTCCTTCAGTACTCTTCGTAGGGTTTGTTTGGTGGTCATGAATTCCTTCAGTTGTTCTTTGTCATGGAAGTATCCTGTTTCTCCATTAATTCTGAAAGATAGTTTTGCAGGGTACATCAATCTGAGTTGGAAGCTGTTTTCTTTCAGGACTTGAAATACTTTAAGCTCTTCTTGAGTTGATGGTTTGTACTGAGAAGTCTGTTGTGATTCTGATGGATTTCCCTTTATAGATGATCTGTTTCTTTTCTCTAACAGCCTTTAATATTCTGTTCTTGTGCTGAATTTATGGGATCTTTATTATATATCTGAATGTAGATTTATTTTGGTTATGGCTAGTTGGAGTTCTATATGCCTCACTTATCTGGATGTCAGGTCCTTTTCCCATGCTTGGGAAGTTCTTTGCTATTACTTCTGTAAATAGTCTCTTTGTGTCATTTGTGTTGACTCCTACTTTTTTGCTGACATCTATCACTCTTAAATTATTTTTCTTTAGCTGGGAATTTAGCTCAGTGGCCTAAGTGACTGTGTGGCAAGTACAAGGTCTTGAGTTTGATCCCCACTGCTGCTGCTGCTGCTGCAAAAAAAAAATTATTTTTCTTTGTGTTGTCCTGCAGTTGTTGAATTGTTATTTCCTGGTTCCTTGTTATTTTTAAGAGAGCTTTCCTTTCACAATTGCTAGCTGCCATCCTATCTTCAATGTCTGAAAGTCCATCTTCAGCTTCTTTCAAGCAGTTTTTCCAGCTTTCAATGGAGTTTTTAATTTCCTGGATATCTCTTTGAGTCTGTTTTATGCATTCCAATTCTTCTCTATATTGTTCATTCTTCTGTGTTCCTCTTTCTTTTAAATCTATGTCTCATTCTCTTATGTTCCTCTTTTCCCTCATTCTCCTATGTTCCTCTTTTTTTTTAAAGCCATGTCTTCTTTTGATATGCTCAGCAACCCTTTTATTATGTTTGTCATTTCTTCTTTTGCCTGAGATAATTATTTCTGATCTGATTTCTTCTACAGCCTCATGAAGTAGTTCCTTTACTTCAGTTGCCATCATCTTAGAAATTTCAGGTTGTGTGACTCCCACTTTCTTCCATGTCCATATCTCCTAGACTTGTTCTGTTTGGGCTGGATGCCAGAGAGTGCCTTTTACTCCTTCATCTTGAAATTTTCTTGGGTTTCTCTGGACAAGTGGGTTGTGGGTCCCAGGTGCTTCCCACATTGGCTACCTTGCCTAGGTGTAGGGTGTAGGTCAGGTACTGAGTTTCTCCTAACCCAGGTTCCCAGGAACACTGTGGGGTGTGGGGCAGGCTTTTCCAGACACTCATGGCTTCTCCCAGGTGTGGCTGACTGGTTCTCTCAGCCTGTGCTGGCTACAGGTCCCTGAAGGTTATGGTGGGTGGCAGACTTGTAGTGGCTCGGCTGGCTTCTTCTCCACACCTGTGTTGGCTACCTGCAGGAGAGTCCTGATGGCAGCCTGCATGTGTGCAGGGGCTGGACTGGCTGCTTTTCCCTGCACTGTTTTTTATTTTTCCCATTTGTTACTGTAGTCCTAGGGATAACATCTCTGTGATCACAGGAAGGCAAATTCTATGCTTTTTAAAAAATTTTGAGACAGAATCTAGGTCACTGAATTGTTCAGGTTGGGCTTGAACTGTCAGTCTTCCTGCCTTAAGTTCTCACAGTTCTGGGGTTACAGGTGGGCACCTGGAAATTAGTACTTTTTAACTACTCAAAGTATAAAAATAATACTATGCATTGTAATAAATACAATTTTGTGGGATTTTCTTTAGTTTATCAGAGGTGTACATAATATTTAAAATAATTTGTTGGACTTGTGATTTTAACCAATAATTATGAACATTTTGTTACATAATTTTCAATGTTTTTATTCAGCAAATAATGATTAATTTGTTTTGATTTAGTATTTTATAATAACTCATGTTTAGATATTCAGTGTAATAAATTAGTATTAACCAAAGTACATACAGAATTGAGAGTTCCTTTCCATGAGAAACTCCAGGTCCCCAGCTGAGCGTGCTTTTAACTGCAGCACTTTGGGAAACTGAAACAGGACTATGGCAAGTTCGAGCCCAGCATGGGCAACTTACTGACTTAGCAAGACCCTATCTCAAAATAAATAAATAAAACTTGGGGAATGTTGCAGAATTTTTAAGAGACAGGAGACACCACTGGAAAACAGGAAGATTTTATTCCAATTTTAGGTGCTTAGCCTGACTTGCGTAGAAAATGGCTGAGTGAACCTTAAAGGAAAGGATCCAGTTTTTATACATTTTGCTAAGGGTGTTGGTCTTTCTAATGGAGAGAAATGGGAGGGGGAGGTTGCAAGCAAGGGTACAGAAGCAAGACAAAGCAATTAAAAGCAATTAATAACTTAGCCTTGAAAGAAGACAAAGCATTATGAATCTCATGAAAACAGTGTCAAAAACGTTGTTTTCAGATTGTAGTTGCCAATCTTATCTGTACCAAAACAAGGAGTTACAGCCATCAGTGGTTCAAGGGGGATAGTCAAGGCCGACAAAGCTTGTTTTACTTTAAGTCCTGCTTCAATATAGTTCAGTAGGAAGGCAGAGAAAGAGAGACAGAGACAGACAGAAGAGAGACTAAGCTCTAAGTCACTGAAGACCTTGTCAGCATTCCCCATTCTTGTCTGCTCAAGGAAGTGAGTCATTGAATGCTTTAAGTGTTGAGGAGAAGAAGGGGGAGGGGGAGAGATAAAGACCAGTTCTTGGAGGTGAAGACAAATGATTCTGGTCTGACTTCAGTGCATTTTTCCTGAAGTCTGGTGAAGGCAGTCTGAGATGGATGGGGATCTTAGATCCATGCCCAGCCTGGTCTCTGGGGACTGAACACCAAGTGTCATGATGTTGTGAAACAAGACACTATTATGAGCTTGACATGAGAGGAGTAGCATGGGTTGCATGTGAATACGTTCTGTGAGCACAGGCAATTAATATCCCAGAAGCAAGGTGGACTGAAGACCATAGTCTTTTCACCTTTAATTTTCTGGATTGTATGTAAAATGCCCCAGACTTTTATGACCCTACAGAGCATAGAACCTGCCTGCCCTATCCTCCACTCTTATAGAGTCAGCTAAATGATATGTATTAAATTTCCCACCAATCCTAATGTGTTGTAGGTAGAGGGAAATGTTGGAGAACTAGTATTTCTGTACTATCTTGCTTAAGATAGCCCAAAGTCTCTTTTACTTAAAGGCCTTCTCCTGGTGGTTGGTGCCATGTACCACCACAGCTCTCAATGTTCCCAGGGAGAAGGATGGCAGGAGGATGGAAAAATAAAGAAAAGAGATGAAAGCTAGGATCAGGTGGAGCCCTCTCTCCTGATGGGAGAAAAGGAACTTTATGTTTATTTATACACTCAGGAGGATAATGTGAATTTCAACCCTTCTGCCTAGCAACTTATCTGCCTGGCTGGCCTGGGCAACCTTGCCTTTTTGGAGCTTGAACAGCTTGTTTATGTGACTGACTTTGAGCTTTCCATTTTCTCAGGGCTGGCCTTGCTTTAGCCCCGTGCATGTGATTGATCTTCAGTTTTAGCTGCTCCCTACAGTTTGGGTGTAGCTCAGGTAGAGAGTGCTTGCTAGCACGTGCCAACCCTGAATTCATTTCCCAGCACTGCAAACTAAAACAAAAGCAGATTCTCATGCTTTATAAATGTCATGGAGCTCAGTGCATTTTACTGAATCTGAGCCATCTGGAAGCCAGTTGAAATGGAGAGTGCCTGGGATCCCTCATTCCTGGTAGTTCATGTCCACATGAGAGAGGAGCTACCAAAAGGGCCACCCAAAAAAGCAGGTGAAGATGAAGCCAGGCAGAGACTGTTAAACCAAAGACTGCAAGCTAGAATCTAGCCTGTTATTTCTATGGCCTCTAGGGCCTAAATTCTCTTCTCCTGGTTTAAAGAAAAAAAGCAAAAACAAAAAAACTATCTCACAGTACATTTTTTTCTACCTTGAAAAATTCTAAAGTATAGTGAAAAAATCAAGTAGAACTTGCTTAAGGTAGTACAAAGTATGTTTTACTTAAAGGCCTTTTCCTTGTACTGGAGGTGTAGTTCAGGTGTAGAGTGCTTGCTAGCACAGGTCAGCCCTGAGTTTACTTCCTAGCACTGCAAACAAAAACAAAAGACAACAATCACCTATGGTAATCCTGGTATTTGATTTTTCTCTAGGGAGCTAATATTTTCATTAAGTCCTAATGAGAAATAGAATAGACCAAGAGATTAGAAACATGGAAGTTTTTTTTTTTTTTCGTTTGTAGTACTAGAGATTAAACCCAAGGGCTCTCTATGACTGAACTATACCATCAGACCTTTTACTTTTTCTTTTTTTTTTTCTCCCATTTTGAGACAAGATCTTGCTAAGTTACTCAGGCTGGCTTTGAACTTATGATTTTTCTGCCTCGGCCTCCTGAGTAGCTGGGATACCAAATGTAGTCAGGGTTTACAAAGGAAAAGATTTAACAGAGGACACATAAATTTGTAGGATTCATTCGAAGAGTCAAATTCAAAAGAATACAGGAAATCTGTCCATACACTAGAGACCCAAAGAATCCAGCTGAGGGCCTGAATCCCACAGCAATGTCCTGCATGAGTCCAGCTGAAGGTCTAGAGCCCATGGCAATGTCCTCCACGAGTCCACGTGGAGGTCTAGAGCCCATGACATTCTCTCATGCAAGTCTGTATCAAGGATCTGCACTGGGAAGACCCAAAGGTCAGTGGTGGAAGTTAGAAAGTCTGTACAAGTGGAATGCAGGATCTGTGTCAGCAGGCTGAGAAATCTCAACTGGAACCAGGAAGTGACGCTCAAAGTAAGGACAAGAGCTCCCCCAAAGAGTACTGCAGCCATCCTCAGCGGCAGTGAGAATCGAGCTCCTCTGACTAGGAGAACAGCTGAGTTCATATCAGGAAAGCCAGTGTGACAAGCTTTTCCAGGAGAATCAACAGCACAGCATCTTCCCCTCCAGTTCTGCTTTTATGCTGTTGGCAACAATCCTCAGGTGGGCCTTCTACACTAAGAACCATGCTGATTCAGTTCAGCTGGGTGTTACAAGTTGACCATTAATCCTCTATACCAAATGAGTTCAGATTTTCTCTTAACTATTTGTGAAGTTTCTGGGTAAATGACTACTTGTATTATTTTAAAATTTCAGATTGATGTATCTATTGTGGTTTCTCCCTTAAGATATTCCAAGGTTTTCCAGGAAATGAAGCTTTCAATTTATGTTCCATATTTTCATAACATACATTCTTTCTGTTTGTGGGAAGGTTGGTAAAAGACCTAACACTCTTGAGAAGGTGCTTTCGGTATGCCATGGTAACTTAGAGGACATCAGTGTCTTGATAAAAAAAAAAAGGCACAATGAACCTGTTTTGTTTTTCATGCTTTAAATTATAAAAATAATGTATGTTAGCTTTGTTTTAAAATTAAGTAGTATAGAAATGCTGTCCGGAGTTACATGCTATTAATAGACAGGCATACAGTAACACATTCTTAGTTTTTAATTTCACATTGGTGTTCTCAAGAGCAATGATTTTATATATATATATATAAATCCCTTGGTCAGTCACCTTCATGAAAAAAAGAAAAGGCAACCAAAAATAGAATTTTAATGAGGAAAAATGGAACAATGTAATTTGAAAATATTGATTAACATCTTAATTGTATGTAATATATAACAGCTACACTTAATCTTCAGAAAAAGAAACATGCACAATGTTAATGAAAAATTAAAGAAAATTATGTTTAATGAAGGGGAAAATAGCCTAATATTTTAAAAGCTTCTCTAAAATAAGTTCAACTGTGTGTGAAAGAGAAAGTAAAAATAATGAGCAATAAAGCATTAGGTTTTCTCCCCCCCACATCTGTGGCTTTATCAAGCATTACAGTTCATGTTAGCACGCATTAGAGAAAATTTTTCCTTTTTATATGTATTAACACGAAATTATCTCCTTATTATGGATGATTAGAATGCAGTAAGTTCTTGTGTATTCCAGTTATACAAAAAGGAAAGTAGCATGATAGAATGAGAATTGTTTAGATAAAGCCACATCATTTTGTTTCATAGTTTTATCCCCAGTGCCTTGCATGTGCCTGGTGAATAAGTACCTGGTAAGCATTAGTAAAATAGTCCTAGTAATATCTAGGATTTACTGGGGGCTTTCTATATGTCAGGCACTGTTCAAAGCACTGACAGACTTTGATACAATTCTCACAGAAAATGATAAATGACTTCATAAGTTACCGTGTTTGAGTTCTAGAGACAGAACCTAGCGTTTATAAGGCAAAGGTTAAGAACTTTTGGAATCATAATTACCTGAATTTTGTATTTCTACTAACCCACTTCTATTGTCCAAAATACAGAACTGCTTTGCCTCTCTGTGCCTCTCTGACATTTAGCATCTCACACACTGTTTATTTGGTCCCTTGTGCTTGTTATAATTTCAGTTGCTCTTTTACTGTGGATTTTAACAACTTCTGTGTGATCCCAGTGTCTTTGAAGTTATAGCCTATAAGTTGCAAATTCCTGCATTAAAGGTCACTTCTTTGGTTTACTTCTACACCAGGATTTAATAATGGCATCGTCTGTACGATCAATATCTCACTATGTTATGAAAGCAGAGCAAAACTGGGAAGCTTTAAGTTCAGTTACATACAGGAAATAATACATATACACACACATTTTTGGAACCAAAATAAACTTTACAGTTGTCTCAAAAATCTGGATTTCTTTCTTTCATTTGTCTTTACTTTTCTTTATTTTCTTTGCTTAATTTTGATGCATGGTCTCCTTATGTAATTCATGCTGGCCTTGAGTAGACTGACCTTGAATTTGCAATCCTTCTGCCTCTCTAGTGCTGGGATTACAAGCATGCATGTGCCATCATGCTCAGAAAAAAATCCCAGTTTTCATATTTCAAAATGTATCTTTAAAAATTAAGATCTCTACAAAGACACAATGCCATTATCATGCAAAATATGATAAAAACAATACTTCCTCAATATTATTAAATATCCAATGAGCATTCTAGAACCTTACATAAATAATTTTACTTTTTGGGGTGTATTCTTTTTTTTTCCTCATTTAGCCTGATATTTTTAAGTTAGTCATGTTGTGGAAATGATACTTTCTTTTTTCTTGCTCAGTAATATTCAACTGTATGAATATACCATAATTTATTCATGTATTCTCTGATTGATGGTATTATAAATAAAACAGCTATGAATATTCTCATACATCTTTTTGTGAACATATGTATTGACTTCTCTTGGGCAAAAATCAAGATCATAAGGTAAGTATATGCCAGATCTATTCCCTAAAAACTTACAGTATTTTATGTCTGCCAAAAGTGCACAAGGGCTCTTAATTTTCCAAGTCTTCATTACTTGTTAATTTTTAAAAATTAAAATTTTAGAAATTTTAATTTGAAACAAATTACTTTCAGCCATCTTCATGGGTGTACAGCGTTACCTCATTTCAGTGTTAATTTACCTATCTATTGATTAATGACTTTTTTTAAAGACAACTTCTTCCTATGTAGCCCATTCTGGACTGAAGCTGAGGATCTTCTTTCCTCACCCACTTGGTTCTAGGATTACAGGTGCTGAGCTTTGAGCACTTTTTCATGCTCTTATTGGCCATAAGTTTATATTATGTTCTTTTGTGAAATATCTGTTCTTTTGTTCATTTGAAAAAATGGTTTGTTTAGCCATTTGTCATTGAGAATCTGTATCTCTCTCTCTCCTTGGTACCTGTTCTTTGCTCGACATATGCTTTGTAATTGTTTTCTGACAGTCTGTGAACTGCCTAATTATTTTTTTAAAAGAATTTATTTACATGTTTGTGATACATAGTGAATATGTTCATTGTGGGGAGCTGGTACATATACATATTGAATCTTAATCCTTTTTACTTACCTTTCCTCCCTTCCCTCATGTCTCCCTCCATTCCTAGGTCCCCTATACAAGACCTGCTTAATTCTAATTTTCTTAATAGTTTCTTTGTTTTAAATTAATGAATCTTAATTTATAGGGTTTTTACATTTAAAATTTTTTTTAAATTTTTTTGGTCATTGCTTTCTTCTATAACTTGTAAAGAAATTTTTTCCCAGACTCAGGTAATGGATCAATTTTTCTATTTTTATTTTAAAAGTTTTATGATTTTAGCTTTTATGCTTAGGTCTATAACTCACTGGTGTGAGGTAAAGGTTGAGATTTATTCATTCTACATGGATCTCTAATTTGTCCTCTATCATACATTGCAGACTCTCCTTTCCTATGAAATTACTTTAGATACCTTTGTAGAAAGAAAGTTGTATAATTTCCAAGCTCTCCATTCTGTTCAATAACTATTTGCCTACCTTTATATGAGTAACACACTATCTTATTACAGCTTTATATTAACTTTTGAAATCAGGTATAAATTCTCTGTGTTCTATTTTAAAATTATTGCACTTCAGCTATTCTGGGTCTTTTGCTTTTCGATAACTTCAGAACCATCTTTCCAATTTATACAAAAAGCCCTTTGGGATCTTGATTGGAATTGCATTTTTTTCCTATCAACTAATTTATGAAAAATTGATATTTTAACAATATTGGGCTAGGTGTGGTGGTACATGCCTATAATCCCAGCACTCGGGAGGCTGAGGCAGGAGGATTGCCATGAGTTTCAGACCAGCCTAGGCTACATAGCAAGCTTAAGGCCAACCTGTGCTACAAAGTGGGAGCCTGTCTCAAAAACATAACAAAACAAAACAAAACAAAACAAAATGCTAAATGATATTGATCTTCATAATGCTTGAATATAGTATATCTCTTTAATATTTTACATCATCTATAATTTCTCTCAGTGATGTTTTCAAGTTTTCAGCATAGAGATATAGCATGTTTGTTGTTGAATTAATTCCTAGGTATTTTATATTTTTGATGCAATTATAGATTAAATTGATTTGAAGTTTTATTTTCCAATTGGTGACTGCTATATTAAAAATATAACTGATTTTTGTGTATTAGTTTTGCATTCTGGAATCTTGCAAACTCAATTATATCTGAGGATGATTTTGTAGATTCTTTGGGATTTCCTATGAAATAGTTGTATTGCCTGCATATAAAGGCAGTTTCATTTTATTCTTTCTGATCTTTAACCTCTTGTTTATTTTTGACAGTTTGTTGAAATAAAGAGGACCTTTAGTACAGTGGTGGAAATGGGCATTTTTGACTTCTTCATGAAATATGTCATTATTGAGATCTTAGCAACAGGTTTTTCATAGATGATAATTTTCAGATTGAAAAATTCTGTTCCTATTTTGATGAGAATTTTACCATGAATGGGTGCCCGCTTTTGGCCTTTTGTTAACCTTATTTTTTAGACAATTAGGTTTACAACAGTATTGAGCAGAACATAGAGAGATTTCCCATGTATCTCACCTTCTGTCCCCACATAAGCATAGGCTCCCAACACAATGGTATATCACTACAGTGGAACCCACGCTGGTACATGATCATCACCTAAAGTCTACGGTTTACTTTAAGGTTCACTCTGGATGTTGTACATTCTCTGGGTTTGGACAAACTTATGAGAACATGTATCTACAATTACAGTGTCATAGAAAATAGTTTTACCGCCCTAAATATTCTGTGTACTTGGCCTATTCATTCAAATTCTGGCAATCACTGATATTTTTACTATCTCCATTAGGTATTTAATTTTATTGCATCATTTTTATACATCTATTGAAATGATTGCAAGTTCTTTTTTGAATGGATTAAATCCTGTTTGAACATAATGGATGATCTTTTTTATAGATAGATAAATTTGATATGCAAAATTTTGTTGAATTTTGTTTCATCTATATTCAAGAGGCATATTTTTCTGTCTCTTTTTTTGTTTCTGTTGTTTCCCTCCCTCCCTCCTTCCTTCCCTCTTTCCTTGTAATTTCCACAGGTGACCTGCTATGTCAAATAAGCATACAATCTAGGTCAACTATCCAGTCATTCTTGAAGACTTTGGTTCCATTTTTACTTTAGTTGTATTTGCAACTGTCAAAATTAAACTGGTAAACAATATCACTTTGGGGTACTTCTGATTTTTGCAAAACTATTGATTGTGTGGAAAAGGTAATTTGCAGGTATCAGTGTATAATATATAAAAGAATTCAATAAATCTGAATTTTTGATATGTGTAATGGCCTAGGATCATAAACTATCAAGTCTTAACCAAACCAGTTTGGTAGCATTTAGAATTAAATCTCTCCTACTCATAGATGGACTAGCCATGGTTCAAAATCATTCAATTCTTGATTAATTTACTCATATATAAACTAAAGATGCAAATTGTTTCATCCTTGATGTAAATTGATGTAAATTTCACTTTGGAAATACATCACTTAGTCCATTTTATCTACTAAGAAATAACATAAGAATTGTCATAGATAATACATATATGAGATAAAAGTACAAAAAATAAAGTATGAAATGGAGAGTTTCTTTCGAAAAATCATCAGTAATATTGTAATAGAGAATGGTCATTGCATATGCCTATAATCCCCACTACTAGGGATGATGAATTATAAGGATCATAAATTGGAGGCTATCTGTTATGGTTTGTATCTAGGTGGCTCCCTCAAGCCTCATGTAGTCATGGAAGTGGCTGAATCTAGCATTTGTCATTGATTCATTGTCTAGTGCTAGGATTGGCAGTGTGAATTCTGCACCCACCCAGGGGTGGGGCCAACATACAATGCAAAATCAAGAAGTAGGTGGGTTTTTCTCTTTTTTTTGCACAGTTCTGTCTTGCCACTTGCAGCCGCCATGAACAGCTACCCCTCAGCCATGCCACCCTGCCTTGGAACCAGCTAAGTATGGACTGAAACCCCCAAAACTGTAAGAAATAAACCTTTCCTTCCTTCACTTTGGCTGTCAGGTATTTTTTCTCAGCAACGAGTGAAAAAGTAACCAAGACTGAATTTGGTACCAGAGCAGTGGGGTAGTTGCTGTGATTGTACCTGACCATGAGGTTCAAGAGCCTTTGCACTTGTGGGAAGAGTTTGGAAAGGTTTGGAGATGTTGCCTGAAAGAGTAGAGCTGGAATGGCTTAGGCTGTTCTGCATGGGAAATTCTGGTCAGAGCTCAGGAGACCAGAAGCCTGATAAAAAGCCTGCCAGTAAAGTCCAGCCTCAGGGGGTTTCTGCTAGAAAAAAGGACTACATTAATTGTTGGACTCCAGATGATGTGTGTTATGGCTTGGCAAAAAGTTTGTCTGCATTTTGCTCATGTCCAGAGACTGCTTAAAACTGAGATTAAGGGCAGTGGCCTGATTAATCTGGCACAAGAAATTTCAAGGCAGTCGAATGTTGAGGCAGTGGCATGGCTACTGTTGGCAGATTTTAGCCAGATTTATGTTGGAAATCAAGAGCAAAGAGCCTAGCATGATGATTTAAAACGTTGTGAGTTTGGTCAGAAAGCTGTGGACTGTAAAGATAGAGCTGAAACCTCCATTGCTGCGAAGGAACAAAGAAATAAAAAAGACAGCCTACGGGCATCCTGGGAAGCAGCGGGTCTCGGCCCTTTGCAGCCTCAAAGATACAGAAGTGAAAGATTTTGCCCAGGGGAGAAAGCTGCAGAGCGCCATATTCCAGAATGGTGGCAGAGGCCACATGAGGTTCCAAAATGGTTGGGCGACTTAGAGAATCCATTCCTTGCAATCAGATTCAAAGTGCCCAGCAATCCAGGCACTTGGCCCCTGCAGCCAAGAAAGAGGAAAGCCTGGTTACTGCTCCAGCTGGCTGAGGACCTTGGCAAAATCCATGTGGTGCTGGTTTTAGGGGCATAGAGAATGCATGTGTTCTGAGGTTAAAAAGGCTTCCACCCCAATTTCAGAGTACCTAGGAGGCCAGACAGTGCACCCCTGAGAGGGCAATGTATGAAGCTGTGAGTGTGAAGCCAAAATGGAGACCCCAGAAGTTTGAAAAAGCTAGGAGTGTGGATCATCTAAGGACAGCTGCAAAGGTTGAATGGAGTGGACCTAAGAGAGAAGTTGTGGGAACTAAAACTCCTAAAAGTGCCGTGGGGGTGGAGCCACACAAGCCCTTTGGTGTTCACAATTTGCCACAGATTACTTCAGATGCTAGACATACAGCTACAGGACTTAACATATGCCCTGCTGAATTTTGGACTTACTTTGGTTCCAATGCTTTGTATTCCCCTGTTTGTAACTTTTGGAATGGTAATGTCTATCTTGTGCCATTGCATTTTGGAAGGGTTTAACTTTGTTTTCATTTGTACAGGGGCTTCCAGCTAAGAGTTTGCCTTAGATCTCGGAGGAGACTTGGGACTTAGACTTTTCAGCAATGCTGAAACTGTTAGGATTTGGACAACTCTTGGAGATGGACTAAATGTCTTTTGTATAAGGGATGCACATGAGTCTTTGGGGGGCCAGGGGTGGAATGTTATGGTTTGTATCTAGGTGGCCCCCCAAGCCTCATGTAGTCATGGAAACAGCTGAATCTAGCATTTGTAATTGATTTGTTGTCTAGTGCTGGGATTGACAGTGTGAGTTCTGCACCCACCCAGGGGTGGAGCCAACATACAATGCAAGGTCGAGAAGTAGGTGGATTTTTCTCTTTTTTCTTTCTTTCTTTTCTTTTTTTTTTTTTTTTTTGCATGATTTGCTCTTAGCACTTGCAGCTGCCATGAATGGCTGCCCCTCAGCCATGCCACCCTGCCTTGGAACCAGCTAAGTATGGACTGAAACTCCCAAAACTGTAAGAAATAAACCTTTCCTTCCTTCACTTTGACTGTCAGGTATTTTGTCTTAGCAACAAGTAAGAAAGTAACCAAGATACCATCCTAGGCAACTTAGTAAGATCTTGTCTTCTGATAAAATAAAATGGACTAGGGAAGTAGTTCAGTGGTAGAGTGCCTAGCATGTGTAAAGCCTTGGATTTCAACTGCTAGTGAGGAAAAAAACTTCATTTGTTCATTAGTTCATTCTCTTGTTATTTCAATAAATATTTAAGTATCTTCTATTTTTTAGACACTGTATGTGAATAAAATGATGAAAAGAAAACACTGTTCCTACAATTAAGTACCATAGAGGATGTAAATATTAACCCAGTAATTACACCAAGTACCACAAAAGAGATACTCATGATGCTGAGGGCTGTGGGATGGAAATTCTGATTGTGTGAGTAAAAAGAAAGGCAAGGGGTTGTAAATGAACAAGAACAGAAGGATGAATAGAAATTATTCTAGGTTAAAGGAATGGGACTATAAGAAAGCTCCTGAGAAGGCAGGCAGGGTTTGTAGCTAAGGTAGGATGGGGCGAAGGGCACAGTAGGCTAAGACCTCAAGAGATAAAAATGAACATGGTGGAAGATGAAGCTAGAGAGGCAGGTCCAGGTCAGATCATGCAAGTCTAGAAGGATTGAAGCATTTTAAGGAGAATGTGACATAATTAGTTTGAATTTCCATCATGTTACTATATGAATTTGAGCTGAAGAATGGATTATTAGGCAAAAGCAATATGGATTGCTAGAGATTAATTACAATGTTTTGTTTTTGTTTTTATTTTACAATAATATTCTTGAGATAAATTTTAAGAACATACTATGGGCCAGGAACTGTTGCTAGGTGCTAGAGATACATTGGAAAACAGCACCAATAAGGCACTTATACAAGTGAAAACATCTTAATTTTTTAAGGAAAATATATATATGAATTAATGCATTGTTATTTTAACTTAGATAATGTAGAATACAGATAACTATAGTGAAAATAATATATTCATGGGAAAAAAGCTTTTGATCTTGATTTTGCCATTAGTTTTTTTTTTTAACATTTCAAAATTCAAGATTTTTATTAAATTGTAAATGGGGAAATTAAAATTCACAAATGAATGTGTTTACCACTACATTTCTGTGCATCACGAGTGTGGAAATAGGAATGCAATCCTTTTAAATCCAAATTACAGCAGAACACCTTTTATTTTACTGGTATTGGGTATGGGTCTTTTTAAGATGGAAATTCCCCTGCAGGTTTTTGCTATCAAGGTCCGATTCAGCACATCACAACTCTATGTACCACAAAGTTCTTTGTGATGATGAGAATACTGAGGAAAAATTTCTGCATTTCCATGAGTAAAGTACTGGTACAATAAATCCTAAGCATACTCAACTCTTGAGTGCATAATCACATACACAGAAATGTATAGCAAGTTAGGGAACAGTACCAGGATTTTTTTTGAAAAGTGCCAAAGGAAATATTCAGGACAGAAAACAAATTTTGCTTACTCCCACAAATTTTACCAATTTTTTATACCAGGAATGGTGGCAATTTTTTTCCCACCTACACAGGCACTGCCCTCTAGTGCCATTAGTTATTTGATCTTTGACCTCTATGTTGCTGGTCTTCATAAAATTCATCCATAAAATAAGACTAATGAGCTGAGATATTCTTTGCACATCTAAAACTTTACTAATATAATTACACAATTTGAAGTAACAGCTTCCTCATATTAGGAGACCTCTTGCTCCATCAAGGAAAACTAATTCTATTTTTCCCAGTGAAACTTTAAGTGCTAAATTTTACAGTCTTGCAAATATCTGTCAAATGATTTATGGGCTAATGATTCATGCAAATAAAACAAAGATTCATATACTAATTACTAACTATTGAGGTGTGCAAAATGGTTTCTTCTGACTTGCAGTGATTATAATTTCTAAAGCTTGTTTTACAGGAAGGGATGACAGGTTAGAAGATACTATATTATAGCCAACTTAGAAATATGACATTTTAATTAGAAAATATTAACAATTCCAAAAGGACAGAAATTCCATAGCTATTCATTAAAATGTCTGAAATAAAAATCTTAAATGATAAATTCTCGAGGGACTGAATCTTTGTAATTGTACCTAGCATTGCATGATATGCAGCTACTTTATAAATGCTTTAGGGAGGTAAAACTGTCAATGTAGAAGGAGAAAAACAATTACATGAGATCTGTGTGACATAACAACAGTAATATTTTGTTACACTCCTATGATGAAAGACTTATGTTTGCTACAGAAGCATTACTGCCTGATGACATAATATCTCATATTCAAAATAAAATCCAGAAACTGCAATATATTAGATAATAAAAACAAAGCCCATGACAAATAAATGCTGCCCAGATCACCATGGTAAGAAAATTAATATATTTTTAAATGTACTAACTGTCTTTAGTAGATTAGAACAAATGAAAGTCTGAGAAATCTTGTTCACTTTGATTTGAAGAGTGATTGCACGGATGCTGTGCACATTTGTAAATAACAGTGGGTATGCAGTGGAAAAAGTATTCCACACACAAAACTAACTTTCCTAAACTGCCCATTGTCTGCTCCCTGAAGCAGTAGATGATAAAAAGAAAAAAAGATAATGAAGGTGAAGATGGAGGGGAGAGAGAAAGGGTGGGTATTACTTTTCTCTCATTGCCAAGACAAAATGCCTGATGCCCAAAGTTAAAGGCACAGTTTGTAGAGGTTTCAGTCCATAATCAGCTGGCTCCAAAGTGGGTGGCACATGGCAGATGGGTGTCATGGTTACTTTTCTCTCGTTGTTGAGACAAAACACCTGATGTCCAAAGTGAAGGAAGGAAAGGTTTATTTCTTACAGATTGTTGGAGGCTTCAGTCCACACTCAGCTGGCTCCAAGGCAGTGTGGCATGGCTGAGGGGCAGTTGTTCATGGCTGCCACAAACAGCAAGAATGAGCAGGGCAAAAAGGGGGAAAACATGCCTTCTTCCCTCCCTTATATCATATGCTGGCTCTGCCCCTGGGTGGGTACAGCACTCACACCACCAATCCCAGTGCTAGGCAGCAAATCAATCACAAATGTTAGATTCGGTGCCTCCATGACTGCATGAGGCTTGGGGGGGCACCTAGACACAAACCATAACGAGGGGTAACAATTGATGATAGTGGAAGACAACGAAAGCAACAAGAGCACAAGGAGGAAAACAGCCTCTTTCTGTCCCTTTTACCTTATCCAAACTGCTAAGATTAGGGTAGTGCCAATCCGATTAGTGTACTGATCCAGTGATCACCCAGTCTTAATCACACAGTCTAGATTCAACTGCCTCTGAAAAGCCTACCACTCATGACTGCATGAGGCTTTGGGGGGACATCTAGACATAAGCCATAACAGAGGGAAATGGAGAAAATATGACTGAAGAGAAAGGAATACATTGGAAGAGAAACAAGTGTGCAGTAGCAGTCAGGAGGGTGGTAGGATGGTCAGAATGTCACCCAGTTTGGCGTTGGAGATGGAGAAACTTACTGTGCAGAGAAAGAAACTCAGTAGTTCTACCTTCTACACCAAAAATTATTTTATTGGCCAGGAAAATTATGCTACAAATTTAATAGTCTAAGTAATTGAGTTCAATGACACTATGATTTTGTTTGTGAAATATATTCATTTATCATTTTATGAGTTTTGAGTGACACAAAGATATTTTTTAGTAGTTCATTCTTTCAAGGAACTTGTCACTGTGATCTCTCTCTTTCTTTCCGATGTATAAATTTTGTACAACACTATGACACAGTTTATATCCTCTTTGTGAGAATTAAAAAAATTATGATATTTTCAGCCGGGCGTGGTGGCTCACGCCTGTAATTCCAGCACTCGGGAGGCTGAGACAGGCGGATCATTGTGAGTTTGAGACCAGCCTGGGCTACAAAGTGAGCTCGAGGCCAGCCTGAACGGCATAGTGAGACCCTGTCTCAAAAACACCAGGGCTGGGGATCTAGCTCAGCGGCCTAAGCACCTGCCTGGCAAGCACAGGGTCGTGAGTTCAATCCCCGGTGCCACACACACAAAAAAATTATAATATTTTCAATGAAAGGCTCAGGAAGAAGGAATCTTGGCTAGGACCTCCTTGGGAAGGGAAGGGATCCAGCCTAAGAGTAGTAGCAAGAGGACCACATTTTCCAGACAAGAGAAAGTAGTTTAGGCATAGTGAGATTATCTTCGGAAGAGAAGGGGAAGATTAATTTAGTTTAAAAGGGACTGTCTTCCCTCTAGTGAGAGAAGAATGCAGTGGAGGTCCTGGCTACACCAGCCTTGGTTTGGGAGGGGTTGGGGTTTATCAATGGATGAGGTGGGGGAAAGAGAACAGCAGCACAGGTGCCACTGATCCTGTGATCCGGATGGGAGTGCAGTGTCAAGCACACATCATTATCAACAAGCTGTCAATTATTGGACCCCAGCCGGGATAACTGGAGTAGTAATAGTAACAACTGATGCCACAGTAGTATAGAAGTAGTAGGAATATTAAGAGTTAAGGTTTACTGCATGTTTACTATTTGTTCAAATATGTTTTGATTACACATTGTAACCCCTTTTGTTTTAATAATAGTGCCATGGGGTAAGTCCTATTTCTGTATATTCTTTTACAGAAAGACAAACAGAGGCACAGAGAGGTGAAATAACTTCTTGAATTACTTGGCTAGGAGATGGAAAAGTCCTATCTGGAATCCAGGGAATCTTGCTCCATCTTTCAAAGCTGTAGTGCTTTTTAGACCAGAAGAGGCCTTGTTTAGAATAGTGTTCTGGGATCCTAATGTGTGGAACCATGCAAAGCAATGATGACCCAAGGGGGAAGAAGCCACTTGGGAATGTCAGCCTGTGGACTCAAGTGTCTCAGACCGACAGCTGCACTGCAAAAGAGAGTGGATGGACTGATGGCAGGAGAGAGAGACCAGGAGAGGGGTAAGTAGTGAGGAGCTGTTCAGGATGAGATGAGCAGTGGGGAGCTCTTCAGTTCATGTCGGTCTGCGTGTCTGCATCATGTCTGCATGTCTGAACACTTCAGTTCATGTCTCTCAGTTCATGAAAACAGTTTTGGTAGCTACTGCTAGGAAATTTCCTTAAGTCATCCTGGGGAAAGGACATGGAAGGAATCCAGGTTTTACAATTATGCTATGGGGTTTAAGGCAGAAACTTGTGTTATTTTAAATTGCATTCCTAAATATTACCCCAAGTTCATGAGGAAACATGTATGTATTTATTAAGAAAAATAAGGTTTAAAAAAGCACATTTTAAAGCTAGGTGCAGTGGAATATGCTATAATCCCAGGTACTCAGAAAGCTGAGACAGGAGGATAGGAAGCTTATGGCCAACTTAGACAGCTTAGACTCTGTCTCAAAATAAAAAATAAACAAAAAAAGGCAAGGGATGTAGCTCAGCAGCCCCTAGGTTCAATCTCCAGTACTAGGGAGGAGTACATTCCAACATATAGTATGTAGATAATTTACCTCTATTTCCACACAAAAATAGTTGGTTTTAAAACCCAGTCAGTAAGAATAAGGTATTAATATGAAACACCTAAAAAATTGGTGCTGATTTATTTTTCTTTTTTATTTATTTAAGCTTACTGAGTTTGATATCATAAAACTCTTAGAGTATGACTTTGGCACACCCCCCACTCTACACAGCTAACACTGACATCATAAATATAATTGTAAGCAGCTACTATGTAGCATTTTGGTTTTAAGTCTGAACAACCAATGAAGCAAAAGTAACAAGTAGAAATATATTCATGACCACTAATTTACCAATTTAAAAAAAGATTTATACTCAGGCATCTGGCCTCTGTCACAGGAATATAAATCAGATATAAATCTAAAGAATGGAATGTGTGCTTATCTTCCTTCTTTTCCATAGATATTTATTGAGTGCACATATATTAAGTAGTAGGATACAGTGATGAAAAGGATATAGTCCTGTTCCCTGTCCTTGAGTATATCATATTTTTAAAGAGGGGACAGCCATGTCAGCCAATATTTACAATGTGACAAGAGCGATAGGGAGGTATAAATAGTATGGTGCACATACATAACAGAAGGAGCAATTAACTCTCCATGGGATAGTCAAAGAAAGCTTCATTGATGTGATGTTTGAGGAAACAGGATGAAACAAAGATGACTGAGAGCTCCAACTGGGATCTAAATGAATTGAGATTCTATTAATTAAGAGAATAAACTGGTTATGGTGACTCAAGCCTGTAATCCCAGCTATTTAGGAGGTGGGGGCAGGGAGATCCCAAATTCAAGACAAGTCTAGGTAAGGCTTAATAAGACCTTGTTCTAGAATAAAATTTAAAAAGGGCTAGGGATGTTGTTCCAAGGGAGCACACTTCTGAGGCCATGGGTTCAATCCCCAGTGCTGTCAAGAAAGAAAGAAAGAAAGAAAGAAAGAAAGAAAGAAAGAAAGAAAGAGGATAGAGACATGGAGAGATGGAGGAAAATGCACAGTTTGCTTTAGGACATGTAGAGTTTGATATGATTGTGGGTCACAGGAGTAGAAATATTCATTAAACCTCTGGTTTTATACAGTGTGTTTTAATAGTACCTGGCAAGAAAGAGAAATTTGAAATTGTTGGCATATAGTTTAAATCTCTGGGAATGAATGGGTTTACCTATGGCAAGTGTTGCCTGAGACAATACTTAGGGGAACAGTAGTATTTAAGCAAAAGAAACTGAAAAGAAAAGGTCAGCACTGGAGGTTGGACTGCCCTCTGAGGCCAATGCCCCAGAGTTCGGACCCCTCCTATCAGTTGGTCCAGCAGGACTGATGGGTCCTGGGGCACTCTCTGCTCTCTCCCTCTGGCCAGACTGTCATCTCCATGGAGGAGCCTCGGGTAATCATGACTATAGAAGGAAAAGAAACCAGCCTATTGCTGGACACTAGCGCAAGTCTCTCAGTCCTTCTTTTCAATCCTGGCCTTCCTTCTAGTCGCCATACCTCAGTGAAAGGAGTCACTGGAGAGTGTTGTAGGCTAACATAATAGAAAAATTACTGAACCCTGTCTGTACGCCCCTTGAGAATGTAACTTAGCTCCATATTCTCAGGCCTGTTCAATGCATCGTGCACCAGCAGGTATGCCAACCAGGATGTTATAGATGTATGTGTAAATTGTAACTATTGTCAACAGGGATAGCAACCAAAATGTTCTAGATGTACGTGTAATTACAACCATTGTCAATGGGGATGGCAACCAGGACGTCATAGATGCATGTTTAATTGTGACCATTGTCACCGGGGGTATGGTTGTAGTACATAAATACCTAGCTCTCCCTTCACTTGGGACTGCACAGTGGTTCCCTGCATGGGTCCTGCTGTTTGGTAGCCAGCTGGCTAATAAAAGGCTCTTAAATTCTAATTGGCACCGTCTGTGGCTCCTTGATTTTATCTTGAACCCGGTACAGAGAGGAGGTAATTCGCTATTTTTCACAATGCTTGGACTGTAACTGAAATGGTTTTCTTTTTATACATTCATTTTTGATTATGCCTGAAAGTCCAGTTCCCCTTTTAGGAAGAGATATTTTATCATGTTTAAATACTATAATATATATGCACCCTTGTCAAGTATGCTGTCTTCCCCTCATGGAGACAGAAATAAATCCTGAAGTATGGGCAACTAAAGGTAAAATAGGTAGGGCAATAAGAACTGCTCCAGTACAGATACATCTCAGAGATTCTACTATTTTTCCTAACCAAACACAGTATCTTTTAAGACCTGAAGTTAAGTGAGGATCACTAACAATGCAGCTGGTCTCTCTCTCCTAAATAAAAAGGTAAAATAAATGAGACAGGTAATTTTCTGAATTTTGGATATTAGACACTCTAACAGCACAGGAGGTACTTGCACAATTGTAAAAGCTGAATGCTCTGTGTACATTCCTGATCCTTCTGTTAATGTCTCAATAGCTGTTCAAGATATTAGATGGCAAATTAATGACAGGTCAGATTCTAAAATTCCCTGGACCCTATCCTTTTCCTCCTTATGGGAAGCAATTACTAGCTCCTCTTGGTGGAAATCTTTTTTAACTATACTCATAATTATTCTGTTTTTATTATTTGGGCCATGCATACTTAATTGTTTCTTTGGCTTTGTCTCCTCCAGACTTACAGCTGTATGTCTACCCAAGATGAAACCATCTGGTGTCTATTGAGGGCTTTTAGATAGACCCTTTGTAGAATATCTCTGACTGCCAATCAGCAACAATGACCCCTTTCAGCCTGAAGAAGCCAGATTGGTCATCGCCCATTTCTCCCTCACATCAGTTTGGGATGCTTCTTCAGAGGGGGGAATGTTATAGGCAGCTGAGTTAGTTAGAAATATTATAGGCAGTCAGATAGGGCCAGGCCCTCGAGAAAGCCAACACAGAGGACCAGATGTCTTGTGACCTTGGAGGAGACAAACACCTCCTGCTGTAAGCCAGATCTCAAGACAAAAAGCAAAACAAATGCAACCACACCCTAAGTAGAAACATCAGGGATTGACATTCTAAATAGGTATGGATCACCTTGACCATCCCAATCCAATATAGGAAGAGTCACTGATCCTTAAGAATGCTCGCTTGCTACGTGACTTGCATCCCTATTCATCCCTGATTTGGTCAATTTTACCTGAATGATTAATCTTATTGGTTGACCGTAGCTCTGTCCCACCTCATAACCATTTGCCTTGTGAGTTACCAGGTTTTCCCCAACTTGGACCCACCTCACCTCATGGTTTTACTCTATAAAAGTCTCTGGAGAAGCCAAAATCTTTGGCAACCCACTCGGGACACCTTCTATCTCTCTCTAAGACAGAAGCTTTCCTTCTCTCAATAAATATATCCTGCTCATAAAAAAAAAAAAAAAGAAAAGGTCAGAAAGGCAGGAAGAAAAGTGAATCATTGAAAGTGGTGGTCTTTTGAGTAGCTGAATTAAATGACTATGGGTCAGAAAGAGAGGGATGAATGCTATCACTTGGGAAAATTGAAGGCTAAACATCTTGATTGTGGAAAGGGATTAAGAGGTAGGAAAATAATGTTTGTAATTGGAATAGAATATTTGAAGCTAAAACTTCAGAGCTCAAGGAATTTTGACGGTGTAGCATTTAAGACATGACCATATGAGAAGGTTGTTGAATTGAGGATTTGGATTCAAAGGATTCAAGAATTTGCTAATCTATTAACAAATAGATATGTTGAACAGGCTTTTTACCCAAATCTAATAATTCCCTATGGATGGCATCTCTGCAGGACTTTTTTGCTAACCTAACAAAAGCCGTACTTGACTCCTTTGAAGGGATATGTAGCAGTTTGACTAGCAATAAATAAACAGGCATACAATCTTGTTCACTCTGTCAGGTTTTCATTTACTTAACAAACATTTATTAGTTGCAAAATAGTCACTGTGCTTCTTGATGGTACAAAGATGACCCCACAATCTGATGAGGGAGATTAGCAAGTTAACAAATAAAATGGAAGATAATGAAGAAAGCAAATGAATATATACTGACAGTTTACTAAACCCTTTATTTAATCCTTAAAGCAGCCCATAAGTAGGTATCATTAGCCCCATATTACAAATAAAACTGCAGGAAAGATTTGAGCAAATTATGCAAGGTCACCTAGTAAATGTTATATTTCGCATTAGAACCCCAAAATAATAAAGTGTGTGAAGGAAGTATACATATATAGATCTGTCTGCAGATTCAGTGAAAGCAATGTAGAAAGAAGCATTCAGATAATTGTGTGTATAAGATGATTACTTGCCACCAAAATGCAGCTATCAGTAAATCATAATCCCTAATCCTTCAGTCTGCAGTTTTAAAAAGCTAGTGCTGTGAAGATAAATGTGTCTCCTTGCTCTTGAATAAATAGAGTGGTCTTTCCATGTAGGTACCAAGTAAATATTTCTAGAATGAATGAGCTAAATCCAAGTATATCCCTAATGATTGGGAGATTGGATGTTCTGTAATTTATTCCTAAATCATTCATTCGCTATCTGTTTAGCACCCGGTAAGGCACTATGTGGAGAATACATGTCCTCATGACACTTACTTCTAGGGAAGGAGCTATATAGGAGTGAAAATTTATTCTACACATGGGTTTTCACAGAATTTAAATAATTGCAAAACAGTAATGAAAATAACTTAGTCTTTCTGATTCAGTAGCTCTTGGAGGTGCTATTGTGCTTCAGCATCAGCATGATGGCAATTTTTCGAATAATATTTTTAAAGGAAATAGACAACCGAACAGAATGGCATATTAATCTTTAACTCTCAAAAACAAATTCCCGATATTAGTTTGCTTATATGCAGTTAGGCATTCATAAAAGCTCATGATATACAGAGGTTGTGTGGCTGGACAGTAATGTAGATGAAGGAAGAACTGAAGACTCAGTTAAACAAAGGCAAGTCAGCAGGAGCTCAGGAGAGCTCCTGAGTCATCATAAAGGATTTAAACTTTACGCTGAAAGTCCCAAAGATTGATTTAAAATCTTGAAGCGGGAAGTTATGCAGTGCGTGTGTTTTAAAAGCAATCTGACAACAAATTTTCACTCAAAATGAAACAATGGGAGAAAAAAGACTGGTGAGAATGGTTTTGAATTGGAACACACATGACATGAAACGATTCTTTGAAATAAGATAGAAAAGATGAGTTGGAGAGGTAAAGAACTGGAAAAATTAGTAGACCTTTGTTACTGATTAAATACAGAAGATGGGGAAACAATAAAAAATATTCAAAATGCAGTAATGTAGAATTATTTCATCCTTCTGAATGAGTGGAAAATTAGAAGTATCTTTAAAAAAATAGAAAATTCCCTAAATTCAGAAGACTTAAGTTCCCTCTTACCCTTCCTTCCTCAATGCCTGCTTTCATCCTGTTACTTCCTTGTACTTACTGAAAAACACAGAAAAAATAGGACTGCTTTCTGCAGTAGCTTAATATATTTTAAGTGTAAGAATTTTTGGAATGCTGGACACACCCAAGTTTATGCAAGCACATTTCAAAGGGAAATTTTAATGGCTGTTTTTCTTTTCTTTTGTCCTAACGATTGTAACAGCTTTATAACGAAGGGCAGACTATAAATACGGTAAGCAGGGAAACCAATACTTATAGAATACCCCACTCATTTAACGGGTTATATTACAATGATTTTTCAGACACTCTAAAGTTACCTGACAAAATTAGAAAAAAATGGAAATTCCCACGACCTTTTTGAGATACTAAGCGTCCCGCTCCAAAGTGCAAGTTTTCCCCTTGGAAAGTACAAGTTTTCCAAAGTACAAGTTTTCCTCTGAGATTTAGGGTTTTAGTAATGGATTTCCGTTTCTTCCTTTATTTAAATAAAAAATTAGGTGGGGGTCAGCTGGTAGAAATGTATTTTAAGAGTGTGTAATATAGTATTCTATTTAGAATGCTGGGGGGAGAGAAGCAAGTAAGCAATGCAGCACCAGGACAATCTCCTCGCATATTTTTAATCTCTTCAAATGCAAACTTACATTTTTACAAAAATCCAACAAACAATAAGAATTTTAAAAACGTAGCGGCGCTTTCTAAGAAAAAAAAAAAAGCTGGAGGTGATGATGGGGAGTATCCACATAAACCTTCTTTAGGAAGTGGGATGTTTACTGAGTAAACAAGCGGTAGTCAGGGAAACACCTGCTACTCTTAAGAGGAGCTAAACAGCCACCACCGCCACCTCCTGGCCACATCCGGGCACTTCTCTATGAACTCTCCCTTCCTGGCCGTTGGGCTTGTTTGAAACAGAAGTACAACCAATCGATAGGCGCCTGCTGGGAAGCAGGCGTTGGGCGGCGACCAATCGCCTGCCCTCTGGAGACTTCAACCTATGAGCAGGAGGCTGACATCCTGCACCAATCGGCATGGTTCTTACAGACAGCGGCTCACTTTTTGAATTGGAGGTGGCTGCCGGGGACAAGGAATGGCGGCATCCGTGAGAAGGGTCGGCGGCTGAAGAGGTGGCTCACACAGAACTTTCTGAGAGGGGTGAGGACTGTGCGGTGGGGGCGGGCGAGTGTCCCCGGAGCCGTGGGCTCCTGTACCTGCGGTCAGCACCCTCACCCCGGGGACTGCGGGTTCCAGAGCACCCCAGCGTCCCGGCCCGGGAGCCCTTCACCCCACCCCGCCGCCGCCCGTGACCCCAGATTGCCGGCGCCTTCCCCTCCGGCCGGGCGGTGGGATCGCTTTTCCGGAGCCGCGTCCGCCGGGAAGGCGGGAAGGAGGTGGGAAAGGGTCCGTGGCAGCTGGAGGCCGGCGGCCGCAGCCCTGGGCGCTTATCTCCGGACTTGGTGGTTTCACTCCAGGATTCTTCTGGGCTTCGTCTCCGCAGGAAGTTAAATTTTTAGGTTTCGCCTGTAAAAGCGAGGCCAGCGCCCGCGCCCACCCCTTCCTGGCCACAGATGTATATGGTTTAGTGGTTAAAAGCGCAGCCTTTGCAATCAGCTTGGGCTTTGAATCACTGTTTTACGCTTTCGTTCTCCATAAAATGTAATTGTACTTTGCTCTTAGGATCGTTGCAAAAGCCAAGTACAAGTAAAAGTTCTAGGACGATGTCTGCCACATTTTAAGCTTGAAGTATATATTGTTAATCACGTTGGTGAATCACACCACCTGTTATATCCAGTATTGCATTTTGGTTCTTTGCTCTGGATCATGGTTGCTAAAAAGAACTTGAGTAAAAGGTAACTTAAAACGAGTGTTTAAGAGAATCAGTGTGTAATAGTACATTTTAGTAAGGCGCTCCTTGATGCTGTTCAGAGTTGAGAAACAAGCTGTATAGATTTCTGAACACTGATTCTGTAGTGTGTGTTTTATATATTTTGGTGCTGGGATTTCAACTCAAGCCTTTGGGCGTTCTGGGCAAGTCCAGTGCTCCGCCGCTGAGCCACACCTCCACCTCCTGCTGTGTTTATTTACAAACTTCTAGAACACAAGAATGTGAAAACAAGTGATTAGGGTATTGTAGCGGGATTGTTAGATGTTAATTACAGCAACTGTTGACCATACTTTTTTTTCTATACATTTTTGAATCACTTGTTTTGGTGACCTTTAAAGAGGCAACCATACAAAAATGTAAACTGCAATAGTATTTCTTTAAAATAAAAAAAAGTGACACAATTGGATCATTCTTACATTCTGTTCTCTTTCCTTTTTTTTTTTTTTTTGTACTGGGGATTAACTCAGCACCTCGAGTCATGGTAAGCACACCTATTACTGAGCTATTCCTCCAGCCCTAGTGTGATACAGGCATTCGTTTAACAACTTACCTGTTTAACGACTGTTTGGACTTAGGACCCATCTTTTTTTTGTACAGTTCTATACATCTTATTTATACAGTCTCAGTATCTTTTTCTTTGTACACTGCACCCTTATTTATACAGCTCTAATTTTTGCTAATTGTGCTGAAGCACTGAAGTTTATGTTGTTATACATTGCAGTGCTGCTTGTAAGAGTTATGCAAATAAAAGCAAAGATACCAAATTGGAGTTTCCTTTGACCATTTCTTCTGAATACTGTAATGTACATGTACATTATTATGTCCCTGAACTATATACAGTTCCTCATTTATCGACCAATTCAGTTAGCAACCTAGTCACAGGATTGGAACTTGGTCATTAAATGAGGGATGTTCCTATTTCAGTACATGTACACACTGTGTAGAATCAGGGTAATTGCTGTATGACCTCAAACATTCATCATTTCCTTGTGATGGGAGCATTCCAAATCCTATTGGCCATTTTGAAATAATACAATTAAATGTTGTCAACCATAGTTACTCAGCTTTTCTGTAGAACATCAGAAGTTACTCTCCTGTCTTGACTGCATCAGATGGTACTTTTAAGTTAAAATTTCCCCTCCTTCGGTCCTTAGGGCAGGTTAATTTATCTCTCTGTCTTTCTCTTCTTTACTGGAGACTGAATCCAGGGCTTTTACACTAAGCTAGATCCCCAGCCCTTTTAAAATTTTATCTATCTGTGTCTATTTTGAGATGGGGTCCAGCCATACAGTTCAGGCTGGTCTTAAACTCACTGTATAGTCCAGGGTGACCTTGAACTTGCAGCAGTCCTGCTTCAGCCTAGGGGGTGTTGGAGTTACAGGCAGGTGCTACCATGCCAGGCTTTAATTTATTTTTGAGACAGGATCTTATGAAGTCTGTGAGTTGCCCAGGCAGGGCTTGATCTTGCAACCCCTACTGCAGCCTCCCAGAATGCTGGAAAAATCATGTTCACCACACCCTGCTTTCTCCCTTTTTAAATCAGCATTCTTTAAGGAGACTTTGAATGGAATCCTGTATAGGGCCTTTTCTTTTCACTGGATATGATTGAAGTGTAGAGGATTTAAATAACAAAAAAAATGGCCAGATAGAATTTATAGATTCTAGATAAAAATTATAACTACTGGAGCACTCCTTTAGAGAAACTTAGAACAATGACCGACATGGTTATATTTATCTTGTCAATATTTTACGAGAATAATTTTTTTTCTTTTGATTTTTCATGGTGCTTGGTGCTGGGTATTGTACCAGGTTCTTGTCCATGCTAGCAAGTTAATACTTGTCTCTTATTATAAGACATCATCTCTTTGGTTTTCATGACAATTGGATTTGAGTTGTCATCTGCTTCACTCATAAGGGTAAAGGCTTAATCTACTAATCAGAGAGCTGAAAAAAAAAGTTGAGTTGACTTAAAGTGTATGACCTCCAGCTGTGCAAGTTTCAGGCTATGTAGTAACACCACCCAGACATGCTAATGATACTATACTGTTTTCTACGACATAAAATTTTAAACCATTTCTTTAAGAATCTGGAGCCAAAGTATTTGCATATTTTATTCACCTGAAGAAGTAGGAAAAGGGAACGTGTGTCAGACATGTACTTCCACATAAAGATGGGGTTTTCTCTTTAATATTTTAAAATTTTACCTCAAGATATATAAACACCAATATGAGCTGATGAAAACTTATTACACTTTTGTTTATTCCCTGTTTGCCTGGCTTTTCAACTCTTATATACTGGAAGTCTAAAAAATAAAAAGGTTTTTCTTTCATAGTCCTGAGCTATACCGGGAGTAATCCATACATAATTGTTAAATCTTAGAAGAGAATTGTTTGTAATGTGAAATACTGATAAGGAAGCAGTCTGCTTCCTTATGAGAGGTTCTGAGAAGCCTATAAAGAATGAGTGCAGTGATGGTTTGAAGGTTGGAAGATAAGCTGGATGGGAAGTTGGACACTTATATGTAGGTAGTTTGCAGCACATTATGATGTATTTTTGAGAAATGCTAGGAAATTCATTGTTACTAGAGAATAGATTGTACGTGGACTAGATGGTGGGAGTTAGAGGTGATGAGTCTGAATAGGTAGGTTGGAACTAAATTGTGAACTTGATGCTGAATTTGGGCTTGGTATACAGAATGGTTTTAATTTTTTTTTTTATTTTATTTTTGGTACTGGGGATCAAACTTGTGACCTCATGCTTGCCAGGCAGGTGCTTACACTGCTGAGCTAAATCCCCAGCCTTGGGCTTGGTATATAGAGAGGAGTGCTTCTGGAATTAGTTAAAAATGATATGGTCACATTTTTGTTGAGCACCATATCCCTGAAAGCCATGTAGAGAATGATTTCTGAAGAAACTGATGATGAAGTTGTTTGGAACTGTATTAGACCATGTGGCATTGTGACATTCGGCGTAGAGAAGAAAGACCAGTTCCCAGAGATAATTGAGATAAGGTTGATAGGAATTTTGGACAGGGAGAAAGAAGTAGAAGAAACAGTAAGGATGGATCTCATGCTTTCTGCTAAGATTATTAGTGGTGTAGGTGTTACGGAGGTGTTATAAATGAATGTGTAAGAAAAATAAGTTGGTTGAGGATAGAGTTGGGGAAGGTAGAATAATATTTATGACTGCCTTTTGTGTGTTTCTTGTATCTGGTAATATTCTGTGTATATTTTTGATGCATTTTTACTTTTACTATATACCAATGAGCCAAGTATTAATATCTTTATTTTACAGAAGAGGAAACTGAGGCTCAGGGAAGCAGACTTTGAATAAGTAGTAAAAAAAACGAGTAGCATTGTTTATAAACTCTGTATAAAAGAAGAATGTAATGCTTTTTTGCCTAAAGATTATGTTTGCTTCACATTTTTTTTTGTTCAAATTTTATCTTTTCAGTCAACATAGAGCACTACAAACAATGGCTGACAATAGTGTATTAACACCCACTACTGGGATGACCAGCTTGGTAGAATCTTCCATTTTGGATCCAAAAGTTACTGAAACTTCCAAGGAAAACTTATTTATCGGATATACTTCATATGCTGAAGGTAAATCTATTATATGCTTTAAAACACCGAATTGCTATTTTAATCCTGAACTTACTGACTAGCAATTTTCTTATGATTTAACTCTAATAACAACTGTTAAGCTGGAGTATAGATACTGAATAAATATGAAGAATCCCTTCACACTCTGTAGATTTTCTGCTTATCATTTGGAGTAATACTTTCTAACTTTGAGAAGGATGAGGCACCTTAGTATTGATATTGCTATTTTTGTATATGAGGGAAATCCAGCTGCAAAATTATTGTTAGAATTTATTCATTCATGTCTGATTAAGTCACTTCTTCCCTTACCATTTTATGAATGTGTCTTTTCTAAACTATGGGCTATTGAAGAGGAGGATAGTACTTTCTTTGGTTGGGAGGAATGCTACTGTTTATATACCTTGCTACAACATATTTTCTCATTTTCTAAAGTAATATATGGCCAAATATTTTTCTACTAAATTAGGAAGTAAGCCATTTTAAGTTTAGAGAATGTTATGATCTCCTCCAAGATAGAAGACATGCCAAGATGTACCCAAGAGAGCATTAGGAATTAATGATTGTGTTAATAACCTAAGAAACATATTTAAATGTCTTAAATTTTAACAGAAGAAATGCCTCAGATTGAAACAAGAGTCGTAATGGTTCAAGAAGCTGGCAAACAAGAAGAACTTATAAAAGCCTTAAAGGTATGGAGTTTTAGCTTACAGTTAAGTTCTAAAGTGATTTTTCTTCCATCAGTGTATAAATAGTTTCATAGCTTTTTTAATCTTATACTTAAGTCTCTTTTCCACAGACTATTAAAATAATGGAAGTCCCTGTTATAAAGATAAGAGAAAGTTGTCCTGGAAAATCGGATGAAAAATTAATAAAAAGTGTTATTAATATGGTAGGTCAAGTATTTCATTGCATGTGGCATGCTGCACTTCCCTGGATTGAATTATTCTACTTTATGGTGATTGGAATTAGTCATGAGGTGTATTTTGTGCACTCTAATAATTGACAAAGAAACTATAGAGTTTGCCAAAAACTGTATACATACTTCAGGGAACATCATGAGATAAATACAAATTACCTTTGGCCTCTGCAGTTACAAAAGGGGCTCAAAGTGGTGACCATTAGCTTCCAGATATTTATTAGTACAGCAAACTACTGCTTGGGTAACCTTTGTCATTGAGATTGCTGCAAATGCATTTCCAATTTCTTATCTAAAGGCCAACAATGTAGTGGGTTTTCTGCAATAAGACATCCTTTAGGGTCCCCCATTCAAGGGTAACACCATCTATTTAAAAAACACCATAGTATTTTTTTTTTTGCTGCTGAATTGTGTGTACATTTTTTTGGTGGACTCTACATGTTTTATATTTAATATTCAGGTGTTAAACCCAAAACTGTAATATCTATTTTGGATAATGCCAAATTTATGAGGACTTTATTATTAAATCACATAGCATGTACAAAGATCTGATAATTTTCTTTAAATTTTTTAGCTTCTTGAGTTTTAGTCTAAATTCTTGCGGTATTTCTCAAATTATAAATCATAGCAATTGATGATCATTAAAAAATTGGCCTCAGTGTATCAGATATATCTAATTCTCTAATCCAGGTTTTCTAGGCAGTATGAGAACAAATGACACTACTGGCTAATGTAACAACAGAAATTTTATTTTCACACAGTTCTGGAGGCTACAGTTAGCTTGATAGATGGCCTCCTCACATCTTTTTTCTGCTTATGTTCATCTCTGGTGTTTGTGTGTGTCCAAATTTCTTCCTATTTTTTTAAATTTATTTTTGGTATTAGGGATTGAACCTAGGTCCTGCAGCATGCCCGTGAAAACTCTACCACTGAGTTACTTCCCTTTCCCTAAGTGTCTTAGAAGGACACCAGGCAGGTTACGTTAGTCCCCTCATTCCCTAATACAACCTTACTTAACCTCTTTAAAGGCCTTGTCTCCAAATACAGTCTTATTCTCAGATAGGTGTTTATCTTTCATTCTGGGTTAGAGATTCAATATAAGAGTGTTAGTGTCTCACGATTCAGCTCAGTACTTCAACCTTGCAAATTAAGTCCAATAATTTATTTTCCCATTCAGAATTTTTTAAATGATTGTGTTCTTTTTATATGGAATTACAGAACTTTAGTACTTTCATTTCTTCTTGTAGATGATAGTGTAAACTATGTCACCACAAGTAACTTGCCATTTTATATCCTATGTTTGTCATGCTGCAACTGTCTGTATACTTCAGATCTTTCTCTTTTCTGCATATGTATTAAAATGATAATATATGTTTGGAAGATAGTTAATTTGTGCAGGAAGAATCGTATGTATAGTTTCAAAATGTGTGTACTTAAAAAAATTTATCATTTTAATTTTATGGAACTTAGTATGCATACTAGGTGGTTTATAATGACTACTAAATAGTCCTAAGTTTATAATTTATAGTGACTGTCTATAATAGATTTTTCAAATTTAAGATTATAGTGTAAAATTATGTACCTATGAAATACAAGTAAAGATACAGTTTTTCGTGTATAATGGTTATTTTATAACTTTAAATTTTCTACAAATATAAAAATATGTTAAAAATAGTGATAGGGAATTGATTCTTTTAGATTTCATTTAGAGAATCATGAATTAATTTGTATGGTAAATAAATTATTTTTTATTTCTAATAACCGTATGAAAAAAATCAAGGACATTAAAGTACCCTGTGTAAAGATGGACTCAATGGAAGAATTTGAAAATTTGGATTCTCCGGAATTTGAGAATGTATTCATAGTCACAGAGTTCCAGGATTCTGTCTTCAATGACTTACACAAGGGTGATTGTAGAATTATTGGACCACCAGTTGTATTAAACTGTGCACAAAAAGGAGAGGTAAGATATCTTTGCCTATAGACAATATTTTACATGTCAGTTTACATGTATGTTGGGCAAATTTAATTTAGACAAATTTTTTTTTTGTTTAATCTTTCAGTTGTAAAGTGTGTTTTGGTACCTATTTGAAATGTGACTTGATAATCATGGGACTTTTTTTATTGGTAAATTTATAGTCTGGATTTTTGCTATTTTTTTGCTGTGTATTGAAAAATGTCAATAAATCTGGATTGGGATAACTGACTGGCAAGAGGGGAAATATTGTTAGCATGAGAAAGATGTTTTCTATATCTTACTAAAAATAAAACTCACAGATTTAAAATTGTTTTGTCTTTCAGCCTTTGCCATTTTCGTGTCGTCCGTTGTATTGTACAAGTATGATGAATTTAGTCTTATGCTTTACTGGCTTCAGGAAGAAAGAAGAACTAGTAAGTGTTCTCTTCAAGGATTTTTTTTCCCCTAGCAAAATAAGTTTGAAATTGACTTTTTTCTTTTAGTACCATGATTTTATTTTAATTTTTTTTTTTATGAGCAGGATATATTTATTGAGAAAGAAAGCTTCTGTCTGAGAGAGAGACAGAAGGGGTCCACAGTGGGTTGCCCACCATGATTTTATTTTAAAAATTTTGGAAGAAGAAATACTATGACTATATGCCACATTTTAAAGTTTGTGAACAAATTCTTATGAACTTTTTAAAAAAGAAAAAAAAGAGCTTTGTAAAGAAATGAATGCTTTGTTTAGGACTGCTGGTTTGTGAATTAATAGAAAAATTCCATAAATATTGCATCAGCTACATTGTTTATTTGAAATTTTTGTATATATATTGCAAATTTCTGTTTACAAGTCTAGTGTTAAATTATTCTTATTGTCCTAGATAAATCTTAGAAACTTTTTTCTTGGGTTCACAATATTTTGTATATTGGAGTTAATGAGTTACTATATTTTTGAGGAAAGACTCTGGATATGATATAACCTGATGTTTGAAAATATGACTCGAGGCTGGGCCTGGTGGCACACACCTGTAACCCTAGCACTCAGGGACCTGAGGTAGAAGAATTGCTGTGAGTTCGAGGTTACCCTGGGCTACAAAGTGAGATGGAGGACAGCCAGAACTGCATAGAGAAACCCTGTCTCAAAACACACACACACGAAATAAAAACTTCTATTTAGGCAGGACAGTATTTTAAAAACTGCGATATATTTACACAGTATGCTAACTAGTTGTTTAGCTTAGCTTTGTGTGATCTGTATTAAGCTCATCTCTATAATTTTACTTACAGTATTAGGCAAACTAATCTTTTAAATCTTTTTTTGACATAAAATTTAGTATTGTCATAAAAATTTTGTATGAACATTACAAATAGAAAGTAAAAATACTAAATGAGTTGTATTTAATTGCTTAAAATATTTAATCATGAAGTCAATGTTGCTTAATTTTTCTTTTGAGGTCAGATTGGTGACATTGGTCCATCATATGGGTGGAGTTATCCGGAAAGATTTTAATTCAAAAGTTACACATTTGGTGGCAAATTGCACACAAGGAGAAAAATTCAGGGTATGTAAACTTAGTATTTTTATGTATTTTAATATGGCATTACTTTGGGGAGTTTTTGATAATAGCACTTTTCTGAATCTATTTCTCCTGCAATTTATTGAGGGTCAGAAATTCAAATTTTACTGAGTAAATTTAGTAATATTTTAAATAGGAATGTGATCCCTTAGTTTTTAAGAAAGCAATAGAACTTGAATTAGGTTTTAAAAGATGGTTAGGATTTTGAGGTTTAGTAAGTAGGTAACATTGTAGCCAGGTGAATAATATTAGCAAAGGTTACCATGATCATTGGTAATAAAGTGGTCAAGTATGAGAGCAGATAGTTTACTCTTA